>CANTFL010000422.1:0-87777 GCA_947650285.1 Hyaloperonospora brassicae | reverse complement strand
CCAATGTCCGGACAAAGCAGCTTGCGAGACGAGAAGTCGTGCAACGGGCGGATACATCACTGAGCGAAGATCGAGCTCAGCCTCGAGTAAGATCGACTTTTACATCGATCAACTAATGCATCGACACCGTTTTGTGGGTGAAGAATGTAGGGATGGATAGGCTTTTCTGTATTCAACCGATAGGGCTTTGGCAAACGAGGGGGTGGTAGGCCTTCCACGAAGACATCGAGCGTCTATCCGGGTCAAGTATCGTAAAACTTGCTGGGCCATGCATGTCGTTCGGACACCCCATTCTTGGAACACGATACACCACAGTGATCTACACGGAAGTGATACAGAAGCCGGGGAAACCCAACTTGTCGACGAACGTGCCTCTGCAGTTGGTAAAAGAATATCTACGAATCGAGTGCGAGTCAAGTGCACCAGAGCTTGTTGTGTCAAGCGAGAGACCAGCACCTTTTCGTCAGCTCGCGGGTAGAAGTGCTCTCTTGTCAAGGCTAAGCAAGGTCAACTGTGGCAGCAGCGCAGTAGGTCAGCTGTAGTAAAGTCGCTGTTGCAGTCGTTGCCGTTGAAACACAAATACGAAAGACGGATCGTCGAAAACAATCCCAATCTATGCTTGAGATCGTTTGTCAAACATCCTCCAACCCGAAATCCCAACTGTCGTATCTGAATGGTTTGAGCCGTCAGTCCCAAACGACGAAAAGCTCGCACGACCAATAATGCGTCCGTCCAATTCGCCTCCGAGCACCCTCGTGGACGCCGCCACGTGCGTATGGAACCAGTACTACCCCGACGACCACAACATCGGTATCCGCCAGCCGGGGGAGACCCGTTCTGTGCTCTATATAGCCCTATCAGCGACACCGATGGCCGCTTCTAAGCCGCCGTGACCTTCCTCAACTGTTTCCGACACGGCGAACAATGGGCTCCGTTGCTCCAAGTACGGGGTACCACTTCTTGCACCGCAATACACACCAGTGAGTAGTCACAGTCGAAAATGCTGCAGTGTGACTTGACGCAGGCGAACGCGACGGTGGTGTGGCTGCACTATCAGGAGCTCATTCGGACTGGAACAAAGGACTTTGAGCGAGCAATGACGGAAAACATTGAAGACGTGCTGCTTTGCATGGGCATCACGCTGTGCATGCGGCGGCACGGGCTTTGCCTGGAGGCAGAAGAAGACGCCGCGAGGAAGCGGAACGTGCTCGTTGGTCGCACCAAGATCACGGTTCGGTTGCACGGCGTGACGCCGGTGCTGCCCATTGCTGCGGTGAAAGCAGAACTGGTGCACCAGTTTGTCAGTGTTGTTGGCACGGTCGTGCGAGTGAGCGCTGTCAAGCCACTCGTCACGAGGTGCGACTTTGTGTGTGCGAAGTGCAATGAAGCGACGTCGAGAGCCTTCCCCGAGGGAAAGTTCACTCCTCCACAGGGGTGTGAGCATTCGCCGTGTCGAGGTCGGACGCTGCTACCGAACCGGTCGTCGGTGGATACCGTCGATTACTAGAAGATCAAGTGGGTCGAGGAATAGCGCGTGTGGGGTTCTCCGAAGATGCAACTGACTCATCACACGCATGTGGTCATTGTGGTCTTTGATGCTGTTGTTGTTGCTGTTGCTGTTATTGTTGTTGCTGATGTTGTCAAGACTGCAGGAGATCGAAGCCACAGATGTTGGCCCTGGCCGTGTGCCGCGAATGGTAACATGTTACCTGCCTATGTATGACCCATCCGTTCGTTACTTACGTCCAATGAGTTGATCATCGTGGCGCGCAGATTGAGGTGGAATTGTACGAGGATCTTGTGGACTCTTGCATTCCTGGTAACGTCGTGACGATCTCAGGCATCGTGAAGAGCGTCAACTCGGAAATCCACGGAGGAAGGTATGGCAAGCGTGCGCAAGCAAACAGCCTGTATATACTGTACATCAGCGCCAACTCCGTCGAAAACTCGGCAAAGGTAACTTGTGCGATGGTGTGAAGGGCTTGTCGGATGCGGAATGATGGACCTCGCATGTTGTGTCCGCTTGCTTCAACGTAGGCGGACAAAGACAAAGCTTCGGACATTGATTTTGCCAAAGAAGACCTCGAACAGATTAGCAGTATCATCAATCAGGGCGACGTCTTCGACCGGCTTGTCCATTCCCTGTGTCCCGGCATTTATCGCAACGACATCGTGAAGGCTGGTCTGATCCTGGCGTTGCTCGGAGGAACTCGGAACTCGGATGACAAAGACACGCCATGCGTGAGCAGAGCAGATTCACACGTGCTAGTTGTTGGCGATCCTGGTCTGGGCAAAAGTCAGATGCTTCGGGCTGTGTCCATGGTTGCGCCACGAGCTGTGTACGTGGGTGGAAACACCACTACCACGACGGGGTTGACTGTCACAATGGTGAAAGACGGATCCGGCGACTACGCGCTGGAATCCGGTGCCCTCGTTCTCGCCGATCAGGGAGTTTGCTGCATCGACGAGTTTGACAAAATGGGGATCGACTACCAGGCCCTGCTCGAAGCGATGGAGCAGCAAAGCATCAGTATTGCAAAGGCAGGTATCGTGTGCAGCCTCAACGCTCGGACGTCCGTCATTGCCGCTGCCAATCCCAGCGGCGGTCACTACGACCGCAGTCAGTCGGTGCGAGAGAACCTGAAAATGAAAGCTCCGCTCTTGTCTCGCTTCGACCTCGTTTTCATCCTGCTGGACCGGCCGGACGAAGAACGAGATCGGCTGTTGTCGGAGCACGTGATGAACTCTCACGCACGTGGCGCGCGAAAGTCGAGGAAGCGCGTGCGCGACGACTGTGCGCCAACGAGTTCATGGAAGTCGAGCAGACACGCCAACACACTGCCGTCAAGCAATTACGAACCAGCCGCCGAGTCTGGTCACCGCATGCTATCGCACCGTCTCCGTCAGAACGTGTCCGAGTTCAGCATCGACCCCATACCCCTCTACTTTGTGCGCAAGTTTATCGCGTACGCTCGCCGATACGTGCACCCACGTCTGTCACCTGAGGATGCGACTGTGCTTCAACAGAAGTATCTGGAGCTGCGTGCAGCAGGCGAGGGCGATCAGAACTCGGCGGACAGCATCCCGATCACCACACGGCAGCTCGAGTCGCTCATCCGTCTCTCGCAAGCGCGCGCTCGAGCGGAACTCGCTGAGACCGTCTCGGTCGAGCACCCCCGAGATGTCGTTGACATCCTGCAGGACTGTTTGCGCGACACGTGCGTCCCTGAAGACAGCAGTCTCGACTTTGGCCGCAGCGAAGGCATGAGTCTGGCCAAGAAGGTGAAAGCGTACGTCGCACGGCTCATGAAAGCGGCAGCCCGACGCAACACGAGTCTGTTCTCCATGGACGACCTGGTCCAAGTGGTCGACAGCATGGCGCTCAAGGTGGACGACTTTCGGGACTTCGTGGACATCCTGCGCAACGAGTGTTACTTGCTGAAGAAAGGCCCGGGACAGTACAAAGTGCAAACGTCGTCGTACAACATGATGTGACCAAGACCGTGTTGTGCGACTACGTTATCAGCAGCTTCGGCTCGAGGATCGCTGATGTCTTCCAACAGCCGCCGCAGTTGGCTTCGACGGTCATCAGCAGCTCAACTGGTGCGTCCGCCCGACACGATCGTCTGCTGCAGGTGTTTACTTGATAATGAGCTTCTCCCGACGGACCCTGACCTCCTGGTCCACGATAGCTTGCGGTTGCTCGGAAGAGAAGAGGTCGTGGCCCGCTTTGCGTTCTACAAGACAGAAGGAGCGAAGGAGGAGGGAAAGCACAGGTGCGAGTTAGACGGCGGACAAGCGAGTGGAGCGAACGAGCGCAGCGTACGCTTCTGGACAATGGGGTACGCGCAGATGGCGAGACAGAGCGACGTGCCGACGAACACTTTGCCGCTCTGGCTCAGCGGGAGCTTTTCGAGGAACGTGAGCAGCATCTCGATCGACTGACTGAGCTCTCTCGGCTGTCTTGAGCGCTCGATTCCCTGTGATGCGACATAGCGAGAGGGCGACGGGGACGTGTCAAAGTCGATGAACGTCCTGCTGATAATGATGGCTCGGTCAAAGAAGCGACGATCAGTGGATGGAAACCTGAAGCACCGAGAGAGACGGACGGGCGGACCGCAGTGGCAACAAACAATGATACACAACGACACTTGCTTGTGCTTCAGAACGTGGTCTGTTCGCTTGCTTGCTTTCGACTGACTGGTGGTACAGCTGATCGATGTGGCACTGCTTGACCACGGGCACATGGCTTGAAGGGCGTTGTGTGTGAAGCTGTTGTGGCTAGGTACGTACGTCGCTGAAACGAGTCGTTGAAGCGAATTGCCGAGAACAACGATCCGTTGGCAGACGCAGACACCGATACCAATACTGCGTGGTCCATCTTTGTTCCTGTGGGTGACAGTTGAGGCAGAGACTATCGATAGGACAAAAGCAAACGCGTTTCGACTCTTTCGTAGTGCATTAAACGTGAGACCGTCGTCAACTTCTCCAGTATTCAGCATCCAACGTCCGCCGCAACGCAATTTCTGAAAGAAACTTGTCACCGAAGGCGGCCAGAGCAGCCCGCCGTCCGACGCAACCATCAGCCTCTCGCCTCCACTGCTTGTTCACTGTCCGATGAGAGCGTCGACTCTGCACGACAAGCTTTGTCGCTCGATATTGTCGTTCGCGCCGGCCGCTGACCAGTTTCAGCTTTGTCACCATCCCACAGAGTTACTTGTTAGAACCTGGAGTAACTGTAGTACCCGGCGCCTGCTTGACGGGCGCTTCTCGATTCGTTTGTTTTTTATCTGCCGCTTGCCCCGACGCGAACGTCACGCAGAGAACACCGACGGCAAGAAGAAGAAGAAGGCTAGCGAACCGCATGCTTTGACGCTGAGATGTGGGTAGATGCTTGCAAAACCGATAATGACTGACCTCGAAGTCTGCGCCGATGCGCTCTCGTAATCCATCGTCTCAAGAAGTGTGAAAATCCGCACGTACCTATCTCTTTGAATCTTACATAGGGTTTGGTAGGTAAAAGCGCGACGTCGAGAAGCATCGATATGTGTATAGAGCGTGTATGGAACAAGCACGACAGCTTCATCGTCACCGTCTGCTGTGGTAGACTCGTCGAGAACTCGTGATAGAGACTTTCAGTACAGTCATTCCTCCGATAAGTTCTGGGTACGGTGGACGACAATCACCATAACTTAGCAGAGGTTATAACTAATTGATTTCTGCGTATCGTACATAAGGAGAACTAATCAATTGAGTGGTCAAAAAAGCGGACCTGGCCACCCAAACCAACCCCCACTTCCCTCAAGTACAAGCCAAAATCCATCCATAAGGCTTTCTTTCACTGCTGGAACAGAACAAAGTCTCAGGTTCCTGGCTATTTTCCTACCTTCTTAACGGTATGAGACGGACCCATAGCTTCTTTTGTCTGAGCTATCAATTATTGCACAGGGAAAGCCACATATATACAGTTTTTAACCGTGTCTTGCCTTTTGGTGTGATATCTGAGCAGTAAAAACTATCGCAGATCCGTCTTACCAATGGACAACGTTTGCAAATATGCAAACACGAGGATGGGTACCCATATTTATCTCAAACGGCACTGGCCAAATGGGCTTCGATGGAGTTCAGCGTTGTCAACACGCTGTCACAGGCATCAATCAGCAAGATCTTTCGAAAGCGGTCTAATCTGGAGAATATGGATCCAAGCAGCCTAAATGCAAAGCGACAGCGACTGGTTCAACATCACATACTGGAAGAAGCCGTGTCTCTTTGGGTCCTGCAATGTGAACACCGCCGAGTGATTATCACCGGGGATATCATTGTGCGAAGACTAATCGGCTTGCTCAACTGCTTGGTGCTCCTGACGACGCCATCACTTTCTCCCCACGAATGGCTTTATTAATTCCAGCAACATCACATGCTAGGCGCTATCAACATTTACGGTGCAAAAGACTCGGTGGACATGGAGAAAATGAATTGAGCTTTGCCTGATGTAAAGAGGGTCATCGCAGAGTACGCGCTGTGTGATGTTTACAACATGGACTAAACCGGTAAATTTTGTTTGTTATATTTTGAATTGAAACCGAGTCTGATAGAATTAATGTGCAGGACTATACTACAGCATGACACTTGACAGGACTATTGCACAGCAAGAAATTGAAGGACACAAAAAAGACAAGGTGAGTATATTGCAGAATGGGAGTTGTCATATACTGTCACATGGATATGCACTGACATCCTATGCAGTCGCGAATCACAATTGCGCTTACTTCAAATGCTGATGGCTCTGACAAGCTTCAGTCTTTCAATATTTGGAAAGCCATGAAGCCCCGATGCTCTGACAAGAAATCATGTCAAGCGCATGGATTTCTCAATCGCAACAGCACAAAGGCTTGGATGACGGTCGTGTTCTTCCTGGAATGACATGCAAATCCAGACGAAACAATGAAGTTACGTATCCATTTAAAATTAGAAAACATATGATTCCAATAATGTATTGTTTCAGATCAAAGTAGAAAGATCCTTCTATTGATTGACACTGCTCGGTCGAAAATGACGAAAGACCTTGCATTAACTAATTCAAGGTCCAGCTGCTTCCATCACGTATTACGTCCATAATTCAGCTGATGAATGCCGGTGTCATCGCAGCATTCAAGCGGCGGTATCGCCGTCACCACCTGCAGATTGCGATCGACTGTGACGAGCGTAGTGAGGGTTTTAACATCCACAAAGTCGATCAACTTACTGTCATGCTCTGTTCGTTGGCTGCCTGGAACGAGATTTCAAGCACTACCATTGCCAACTGCTTTAGCCACACGGGGCTTTTTCTACTGAATCGGACATCGTAAGTGCAGTGAGGTGGAAAGGAGTAAAGATGGCGCAACGGAGGTCTAGGAAAAGGGAGGTAGGTTGGAGCAAGAGCTGATAACACAGCTCAACAAGCTGCGTGGCCGAGATCCCATCAAGATTTTGAAGCTTCTCGATCCCATCGAAGAGGATGAGACTGATCAGCATGAGTTAACTGACAACGAGATTGTAAAGGATATTTTGGAGGCAGATGATGAGGGGGAAAACAGTGAAGATGCGGCGCCTGTCGTAGAGAAAGCTACCAGAACCGAGAAGATTGAACTCCTTCAGAATGTCTGATCCTTGCTCGACGTATCTCGGAAAGTCACCAAGCTGCTTATAAGTCCTTCACAACCTCAAGCTTGATCTTCGCAACACCCTCACCACCCAAACCACCCTCGACAGGTGATTCAAGTATTTCCCTTCTTTAATGCAAAAAGTGATCATTTTTATAGTAATTTTACCCTTTTTGATCATAATTTAAAACTTCTGACTTCGCGGCCATAGAACGAGGTCCGCGGACGCGGAAATCAATAACCTAATAATGGTTATAAATCATCGGGGGTAAACTTATGGGAGGGAAGACTGTACGTTATTCTGATACTTCTTTCGATAAACAAATAAAGTTCAGTCCCGATTTTGATCCCCATATAACACGTGACTTCTTGAGGCGTTTTGTGGACGTAGAAGAGTCGAGCAACGCTTTGTTAAATTAGATAATCTTAGAGCACTCTTTACCGTGATTCTTTGAATAGTTTGGTTTACTGGAACAGAAACCTTAAGCCCTGAAAGCTTGTTGACTCTCTGAGTCGGGTTCTATGACCTAAAGTTGATCGTTGAGAGTAAAGGATTCGTCTGACTTAAGAAACTGTGGAGCTCCTCTACACTTGGTAGCACTTGTAGTCAACCCACGCCTGAGTCTTTACGACTGATCCTCTGTGAGGATGGAACACTCCAAACCCCATTCTGAAGACTAAAATGTTTCGCTATATTCCTGACCGCGGACGTAGGCCCAGAATATGTGGATACCCTAGCTGAGCAAGGTTCCAATGTGCTAGTTGCACGTGTCGTGATCTTCGTTTAGTACGAAACGACCCTTGTAGAGCAGGTTCAACATCAAATAGAGGCAGCTATGTCAACCCACTTTGCGCTAGTTCCAGATGAAGAGGATAGGCCTCGTCCCCTTTGGGTGGACGATATAAAATAATCTGTAAAGGAGAAGGAAAAATCCACATTCTAGATCCGTGAGATTGAGATGGCCATGAGATCCGGCTTAATCTCACTTGGGCATCCGCGAGTCTTGCTGTTCATCTCTTGGCTCGACGGGATATCTAGAGAGTGGGATCTGACGTGCAGCACGTCGGTTGACTTGGATTTGCCCACGTGCGATTCGCTCATGCTAGACCTTTTGCGAGTTTTCTTGCCGCCCAACTAGTCTTATCTCGTGCGCATTCGCTTCTTGTCTACCATTCAGCTTTAGAATTAGCTTACAGATATTTCCAAGAGTTGAGAAGTCTGATGGCTGCAATGCAGTGTGACCCTATCATTGAGACAGTGTATGCAACTGTATTCATGAAAGGGCTTCGCACTGGCGTGGACAGACTAGAGGTCTTTCGAGTCCATCCTTCGACTTTTGAAGAAGCTGTGAGCATCATTAAGAATGATTAGCATAATTAAAAGGGGTACAAACTTGGTCGGAATGGGTACAACCCAAGCTTTGCGAGGGCAACCCCAACAAACACTTTGACTTACTGAAAGCCTAGATTGATGGATATCAGCCATGCTGAAGATGAAGGTGAAGCTAAGCTTCAGGTTGCGGAGCAACAACAGGCAGCGAGCGTTGTATACGTGCGGTATCAACAATTAATTGCGTCCCACTTGTCCTCTGCGCACCCAGCGCCGGACACCTATGTGTCGAAACCTTGGGCCCTACCAGAAATCTGGTATGGTGCGGGAAACGTCGACACCAAGTAGTCGTGGGGAGCCCTAATGGAGAAATACTAGGTTCTGTCACTTCTCTACGCGATAGAGTAGAGCAGGGCTTAGCACCAAAGATATCTGTGCCCGTCAGCATTCAGCGTGGATACAAGCCTGTCTTGTTAGTCGGTGAGGCGAAAGTTAAAGGATTTGAGAAGCCGTGATCCATTTTTAATCGATTCCGAATTATATTGCTATTCTGCTCGACGTCTTTCTCTTGAGGGAAATTAGCGATACGCTGAAGCTCTTATAGCGCACGCGGGTGTTTCTACTACACTTCATATATCCGCTGGTTGTCGCGTCAATGTACCAAGAACTACGTTAAACTTAGTTTGAATTTGTTGGAAGTTGACAGCATCAAATGTTTCGTTGTCCTCGATTCGGATTCGAGATATGATCTCATCCTAGGTATGGTATGGCATGAACTCCATGAACCATGGATTGGCTGGAGTTCCAAGACCATAGGCGCAAAGCGCCATGTTCCTAGCGAAGCTTTAGAGATTCGTGAAACCACCTTTGCTAGGCAACAAAAGAACTATTGGCGCGATCTATTGACAGAGGATGTCAACTTGCTGGAGATTGGTATGTCCAAGTTACTTAACTCGAATGTCAATGACATGATATTGACAAGTGTTCTTTCAACGTATGTGAAACGATTCCTACTCCGTTGTTTGATACTCGTCGTGATAATAAATCACTGCATGCTGCAGGCATGGTTCGTCCGGGGACGATCAATCAATAATGTGATTCCTTTGATTTGAGTAGGTTAGTAGGTGAAAATCCACTGAGTGAGGGGATCGCGAAGGTACCTCACTGAAGGTCGGTTGTGACATTGTTGACATAAAGACGAAGAATTCAGGACCAGGCCGACATAATTCACGTGAAGCGGTACGGTTATATCCACTGTGTGAAGTGTTCGAGTTAGGTAACTCTTCACCAGATGTCGCTCAAGACATAAGCTCTTGTATAGAGCGTGCTACGTAAAACAGCAGTCACAAGAACCTTTCTGTCCCAGCCTTTAAGGAGCGTAATATTTTGTTGAGAAAAAAATCCCGCCGTCAGGTGCTAACTGTTCAGCGCCCAGCGTCCGGGACGTCACGAAGCTTTTATAGTATATATAGTATAAACACTTGTCAACGGAGTGACCGTCCATGTTGACGGCAAAATTAGTCTTGAGGCTCTCCTATCATCGGATACTCTAATTGAGCTTGACGAGATGTCTGATGGCAAATTCGGCCATGCTTTGAAGGCAGAAGATTTACTCGATTAAGTGGTCATTCGACCTATTGTTGAGTTGAACTTATCCTCGTTTCTAAACGAGTCAGTTTTTGAGCTCACAAAGGCTGTACTGGCTGCGCGTTTTGGATCTTCGATCCTTAATTCCTATGGATCCGTTCTATCCTTTGGTACAAGAATTCCAAGACGTGGTGTTTCACAACCCACCGTCCGTCTTACCTCTCGATAGAGATGTACGTATTGAAATTAACCCTGGAACCAAATACTGCGTAACACATTAGTGGCCTTAACCAAGGAACTTTGTGACGTCATTGACATATTAATTCATGAAAATCACGCGTCAGGAATGTTACTAGAGAGCAAATCTCCCCATTCCACACCGACCATATGTGTCAAAAATCCCAATGGGAAGTGGCGCATTGTTCATGCTTACAATAGGCTTAATGCGGCCACCATCCTGGCTCAGATAATAATACCAAGAAAAGATATTCTTCAGAACGGAATGGTGGGATGTACGATGTACAGTGCGCTCGACTTGGTCGATATTTTTATCAACTGCTCATGCGAGAGAGCAGTAATCCGACGAATGCGATCTGCAATCCGAACGGTTCGCTGTGAGAGTGGATCGTTATGCCGCAAGAATTGTCAAATGCCCCGGCTACATTGAATCGTCTTGTGACGCAATTGTTCAAACCTCATCGAAGTTATGCACAGACGTACCTTTTTGACATCTTTGTCCATAGCCGTGCTATGAACGGTCAGTCGAATGTGGACAATCACATTGACCGTTTCCGAGCGGTGTTCGAGTGCACTCTCACGAATAAGTTGTACGCCACCGCGTATAAGTGCCGTTTCGGTGCAGAAGAGAGTCCATTTTTAAAGTGCTTCATTGGGAGGCGAGGTCTTAGAGCTAATATCGCTCAGGTCAAAACCACAGTTAATAGTCCGGCTCCTAAGAACCAAAAGGACTTACGTAAGTGGCTTGGCTTTGTCCAATACCTGCACAAGTATAGTACGAACTATGCAGATATGGATCGACCATTATCCAATCTCTTTCAAAAGGGATTGGAGTGGTGCTGGACTAGCACCGAGCATGATGCGTTTAGAGCTGTTGAAGAGGGTCTTTTTCACGCGTCAATCTTGGATTTGCCCAATCTTGATCGGCCTTTTGGTGCCATCTGTGACGCATCTGACAATTCCATGGGCAGTGCTTTGTTACAATCATATATCAATGGAGGGTACGCTATATTGCGTTGAAGTATCGACAGCTAAAAGCTGCTGAAAAGAAAGGTCCAGTTCATGACAAAGAACTACTGTCAATGTAGTACACTATAGTCAAATTTATAGTCCATATGCTTGGCTCAAAACCGTTTGCGATCTTTGTAGATCATGTGTCATTGCGCACTACGACCCAGTCGCCTCATCTCTCTCATAGAATGACTCGTTGGCTCTCATTATTTGCCGAATACCGATTCGAGGTGAAATCTAAGCCGAAAAAGAATAATTTGACCGATGCGGTATCTCGCAGTTCTGTATATGGGCTTGCTCATGTATCGACTCTGTCGTCGTCAGTTACTGACCTCTTCGTACGGCTTCAGCCAAGGATGAAAAATTTGCATCTTTTCTTCGTGCTCTTGAGAGAGATGATTTAAACGACTTAGATACATAAGTCGGTACTTTTATGTGCGGGAATAGGATGATAATTCTTCGATGAAGGCTTGTTGTGGCTATACCATAAATGATAAGGATAATCCTTCTATCGTTGTACATCATGATGAGGAGTTGAAGCTCCCTATCCTCTATGAGACACATTATACTGCGTTGAGTGTTCATCTCGTTCGTGAGATGATCTATGGCTCAGTTAGCCAATGCTATTGTTGTCCAAAACGCTTAAAATGAGTCTGCACCTATGTGAGCACGTGTAAAACGTGTCAAAGGGTGAAACCCATAGCTCATAAGGATGCGCCGCGAAGAAGTGTACCCATACCCTCCGGGATTTAGGAGCCCATAAGCATGAACTTCATGTTCGGTCTAAAGAAATATACGCATGGCGTTACGGGTAATGTGGTCTGTGTTAACCGTTTGAGCAATATGGATTACTTGGCGGCTGTCCGCAAATCATTGATGGTGAAGGTACAGTTAAGCTGCTCACGATCGAATATTTCGACAAAACGGCTTGCCTGTGGCAAATGTCTCTAAAAGAAATCTTTTCTTTGCTGGGAAGTTTTGGAAGTTGGTCTTCAAGGTTCTCAGCCCACGATTGTACATGTCTAAAGCGGATCAACCGCAGACCGATAATCAAACCGAGAGAGTGAATCGCGTTACCGGTGACTTCTTACGCAGTGATTGCGCTAATACACCAAAACGCTGGATTTTTATGCTCCCAATCAGTGAGTTTGCGTTGAAAAAATGTTGTTCATGCCTCAACAGGCTTGACTTCGTTTTATGTGAACGACCCCACTCACCCTGGCGTTCCGTTAACGCTACCAATGCGTTGTTTAGGGCTTGGTGGGGGAGAGATGGCGGATCGGCTGGCAAAAATTAGCCCATCTAGTGTTCACAAACTGGTTAGCGTGTTACTAAATATGCGGAAGGCTCTGGATTATAGCTAAGATAAACAGAAAGACCACGATGATGCTAACGACATAAGTTGTGTTGGACATTATTATTACGGAGACCAAGTTCTGCTGTATTTCAAAACATACCTACAAATGTAGTGTCTGCCGATTGTAAGAAAAATTTGCGTCTGCGCTTTTTTAAACTATTCGCGGTCGTCGCTAAGAAGGAACTTGCGTATACGCTCAACCTTCCGCGCAAACTGCGCACACGTCTTGTGTTCGGCTTCGGCTTATTCAAAACGTGTCGAAATCCGTCTCACGTGATCTTGGCGTCGATTTCGCCGCAACGGATGGCCGCACCAGCGGCTGCTCAATCCGAACCAGGATGTCAAGCTGAGCCTACATCAGGGTAAGACTTAACTCCACCTTCTAAAGACGAGCTTTTATCTCTTCGAGCGCACTCTGGGTCTTATTCGACGTCTCGCGGAGATAGCTTACTTAATGACGCAGAGTATCAAGCTCGTCGTTCGGTACACCGACAACCACAGACGCCGCTCGATGAGCAAGGGAATCGTCAGGTCCATGTGGATCGACTCCTGTAACGACGTTGTCGTCATGGCAAGTACCAGTATCTCGTGTAGTGGCGCGGGTATCCGGAGTCGGAAAGCTCATGAAAGTTTAAGGTACCCTTTCGACAGGATTGCCTATATATCTTATATGTTTTATACATCGTGTCAAGGTTATTCTTGCGGCCACGAACATTTCTCACCAACAGTGGTGGAAGTAGGTGGGTCGTTGGTCATCGCTTGACCGAAACTCACAACTGCCGGTGGAACCAGAGCATGGCGGGTGTGGGTTCACAATTGGCCTCTGTCTTTAAGCTAAACGCAGCCATACCGAAGTTTTGCTCTAGACGAACGTCTTCAACATCGGCATTTGCGCTAAAAGCTACCACTTTGCTAACAAGTCGTCTTGGTACATCGAACGAACAAACGCAGTGTCTTGTTATACCTGTATTTGGCCTGAGAATCGAAGGATGGGTTACCCTTGATCTATGGAACCGATGCACCCCGTGCTTGCGTGTCAAGTCGCAACATGTATTGACTTTGAGTCGTCAAATAAGGCTCCTGGTATTTCGCGTGAGTGTCTGTCGACTCGCAACCCCTTCAGGAGATGTGAGCTCTGTGCCAATGTCCCACTTTGCCAATGAACGGCGTGCCGTTTGGCTTATACGTATTTCCGCATTGAATGTAGTGAACACATAGTCACGGCGACTCTTTAAGGTTCCAACAATCTACATATGGCATCGAATGCTCTCGTATTGTTGGATGGTCAACTGCGATTGATCATCGAGCGGATTCGAAGTGATGACATCGCCCACATTGGGTGGCTGATGCTGCGACGACGGCGCGTTAACTTCGCCACGTTCGGCGAAAGGATTTGTTGCTGTAATAGGCTTTGCCTCAAGCATATATGGGTCGTATATTGTCTTTTCTGTGTGTTGTACATTAGTATTGCTAAATTACGCACCCCTTCCTCGAGGTCGAGATAAGACAAAAGAGTCAGAGACTTATGGTGTGGCGATGCCGTGGTTTGGTGCTTCAAACAACCGTGAGGTGAAGCGTACATACCGTTTTTTTTAAAAAAAGAATTCGATTGGCATTTTGTGGTAGCGTTCTTCTGGTCAGGGAAGGGTGTAACCGAGTTTCACGTCGATTGGAAGTCGACCATAGGTGTGTTAAACATGTGGCAAAGTCGATCTCACAAAGTCGTTGTGTGAGGGTCGATATTCCACTTGCTCAGACTTTCCGACTCATGGAGGGGGTACTCCGATCCGTGCCTTGTTGTATAGCTTTGTGCTCACCTTGTGTACCCGTCGGTTGGGCTGACTTGAGCTTTTCGTAATGGCCTTGGGAGATGTCGATCTCACTGAAGGTTGGGGTTGAGAGTTCGCTTCCGGTGCGGAAATCTTCACATCACGAACAGGGGTTCTGCAATCGTGATCTTGAGTCGCGACGGTCACTATGTGGAGAGGTCGCGATCTTAATCTTGGATCACACCTATCTCGATTTGTCTTCGGTATCGGGGTCTTTGCAGTGCGGAAATCTTCACTCAGCAAATATTAATCTTGCGTCGATCTTGCCTTGGGATCGTTCCGATCTGGTCTTGGGATCGGCCGATCTTGCTGGAAATGCATAATGTGAGCAGATAGGTGTCCTGTTTCGCCAAAATGAAACGTGCCGATCTGCCTTGTAGATCGCTTCGATCTTGCTCGGTCTTGTCTTGAACTCCTTATCCAGATATTCTGACCACTTGAGCCGTCTCGCGATCTTGTAACCAAAATCTTTTTCCTTGTCGCTGCTACCCTAGCAGTTGAGCTGAGTGCAAGTACTTGATCGATCCGGGCCCAACTTCCCGAGATAGCTCTTCTCGATCTTGGCCAACAATCCAAGATCGGTAATCAATTTCCTTGTAGTACGCGTGCCTCAAACCGTCGGTGAAGCCAAAGAAATCTTGCCCGGAAGAGAGGGAGGGAACGCGCGTCGTGAGCAGAAGAAGTAGAGTTCAAGTCTGTTTTAGTAACCAACCAAATTACTAGCCAATCTATCTTTAATCCTATCATAACTGTAGGTCACTCTACAAACCGATATCACCTTTAATCTTGACTTCCCCTTGAACACGTGTCGGAATTTCATGACCTGTACTCCAAAGATAGCGTCAATATTCCCGATATCGTGCCTAAATGCCCAAAAGAGACCAAATCCCAAATAGGGTACCAAATTCCTATTTTTTGGTTCCGAAAGGTCCGAAACAGTAATTAAGTGCCAAATGTGTCTAAATCCAATTTGCGACGTCAGTTCAACTGGCTTCAACTGTCTCGTTCGGTCTGAACTTTTGCGACATCACTCATGAAACTTCAACAAACATATTCATCATGATCCCAAAGTCTCGTCAGCGATATATCCATGATCAACAGGGAACATGACCGATCTGGTGCCCAAATTCGAGATCGTTGAGATCGACACGGTACAATTCAACAGTAGATGTTCTTCTGTTCATTGTACGTGCTCCAATTTCACCCTTCATGGTTTATCTGGTCCACGAGACTCTCCACATAGCTCCCTGGACCTCCACGAGTATCCACGTTTCCAGATCGGGCTAAAATTAACCTAAATCAGTACTTTCATTGTGAGATCGGTAAAGAGTATACCGATCTGCAGGATGTTACACCTTCGTCCCACAGTTATATCGCATCGCATTACCTGGTCCGACATGCATCTTTCCAGAATGACTTGGCCACAACATCCACGACCGTTGATATACGTATCCTTCTCCTTGACCAACATTCAGGGAAATTGTATGACTTTTCCCACTTTCTCGTGCCAGATCGCTCTATACGTATCCTTCTCCTTGACCAACATTCAGGTAGATTGGATGACTTTGTTCCACTTCCTCGTCCCAGATCGCTCCATGGAAATCGTTCTATTTGTCGTCTTGTCCCAGATCGCACTGTCCCCGGTCGTTCCATATCCATCAGTCTGGAGACAGTTTGATCGGATCGCCGATCCCCGTCGAGATCGCTTTCCATATCCTTATTGAATCGCTAGGTCCCTTGACATGATTTTTAACCAGTGAGTGACATCCCAACTGGGTGGTCACCGATCCACGTAATATCATTTGATCCTTGACTATATTACACATAAGGGTTTTACTTACATTGGAAATGACATTGTCACGCCGTGTCAGTTGTTCAGGGATGATGTGTGTCAACCATTGTTAACAAGATCTTGTGAGAGGTACTAATTAGAACATTATTGTATAGCTTGGCGTCCATGTTGTAATGGTTGGGTTATGTTGTATTGCAAAGCGCCGAATTAGGTCACGATGAACTTTACGTCTGTTGCGTGAAAGGCTGGGCCATTCGTATTAAGACGAATGGTGTTCAAAGAATTTGTTCTATGTATGTAGGTAAAATTAGTTGACCAGCTAGGGCCATTGCAATCGTATGAAAATGAGCAAAATTCTACTAGTCTACTAAGATACCTTACGAAAAAAATGCTAATGTTTTTGTAGTAACTAGTCAGTCGAAATAGCTAAAGTGACTCCGTAGTATCGATTTAGATGTATCGGTTTCTTTCCATTCTTTTTCAGCGCTAAATTTGTCGTCGTCAGGCACCAGTGCGCAAACTAAGTGATGCCTTACGCAAATTTAGCTCTGCTGGTCTCCATGACATATGACATATACTCTGTATTACTCATTTTTCGCTGCTGACTTCAATAATCAACGTTGTAGGCGAAGAGCTGGACGGGAGAAGCGATGAGCGGGGAAGCTACGTACGCGCGATTCATCAGTCGAGCCAAGTGACCATGGATATGTACGTAGGACTCCCTATTTATGTACCGTTGAATTATTAACCGTAAGCACTTCAGACGCCACTGTGCTGTCTACTAAATGAAGCCGTAGTCCGTTACACTAGGCAGAACTACAACTCCACCTGATTAGGTAACAGAAACGCCTTGGGGATACCATCAACAAGCAAAAAAGCAGTGAAGTCGTTCAAGGCCAGTTCGTCGATGAACGATCATAAGATCGTTAATTAATCATCGCTATAGATACGATATTCTGTTGAGAATTCCTAGAGAGTTAAGTATTGGTATTAACGACATCATTTTAACCGTATTTTAGTGTTGGAAAAAGTATGTATTCGCACTGTGCATACTTACCAAATTTGACAATATGTAGGACTCGTATCACGGCAATAAACACAAAGCGACCAACTGAGTACAGGGGATCCAAGTCAATTTGGATTATTTTATAGTCATTTCAAACATTATTTGGAGCCGATATTATCCCATTCATTTATTCCATGTCATTGTCCTATCTATAACAATCATCCCTAATATTTACGCTAAAATGACTTAAGGAACACTGCAAAACTAAGGACAAAGTTTCATTAAAGCGTGTTTGAGGGTTACTTTGATAATTATCGAAAACAATATGCTACGAGACGATTGAGAGTGGACGGATGATTATATTACCCTTAATGCGACTAATTCACCACTTTTAAAGCATATATTGCTACCGTAGTCAGTAGAATATATTTGTCTGGCATGAGCGATCCAAAATACGAATCGCACAAGCTGAAAGTACTGATTATGGCACATGCAATTATTGCGTTCCAACAAAGTTCTTTTTAAACAAGTTGAGTTCTGTTTCCTGATGGTAATCAAATTATCGATATATAGGCATGGAAAATGATCTACTTGCTATTGGGTTTTAGCTATACAGACTGTAGGAGTTGAATAAATATGTTTAATCTCAAGCACACAATATTTCCGCTACGTATTTTGTGGGAAACTATCCGTTAATGACGCCACTCTATTACCATAATAAAAGACAATGCGTATATTGCAATCCTTTTGTCAAAAAGCGAAAATTTAAAATCATGTTGCCCTTTATCGAGAGGTAAACCAGGCAGAATCATGACACACCACATACTTAAATTTATTACTCTAAATGGTAATATATCTATATGTATATATGAAAGAGCTACTAAAATCGCAGTCCCATCTACAACGATGAGCGCCAACTGCGTAATCTTGCAGATTGACTCATCCATTCGTGACGATTAATCCAACTCTATATCCGGGATAATTACCAAAAGGTCAGGCAATTCAGATCGCATTCAACCCTGACTGAACTACATGTCACACATTGTCTAATTGTATCACAATAATCTTAAGGAGAAACCGACTGAAGGTATAATTTAAACTTAGATATGCACGGTAAAAAGTTGACTAGGTCGTTAATTGTTACACCGTTATCTCTCGGTAATAAAACAAGCATTTATTTTGCAACCATCGCCTCGCGGTATAAATGTCTCTTTCTGCGACATTGAAACGCCCAGATTATAGGTAAAAGGTCCATGAGAGCTGCACTGACTATTGGATCCTCTATACAAGAGCCGATGTATTTTGTCTCAAAGGTGTATTGCTCTTGCAACCGGCTTCATTTAGTTGACTTATACGGACTAAAAAGCGAATGTCATATTATATTGGCAAAGAATGTCTTGGCGCTAGGCCAACAATGCTTTCATCACCGTGTTGTTATGGTATATCAATGAGTACTACTTAGAGGAATATAGTCCGTATCACGATCGGTAAATTTGCATTGATCGAGACTTCAATCGTTGACATATTTTCAATATTTAGATTTGAAAATTCAATTTTATGCACAATCAACCAGTTGAACAGTGTTTCGCCCCACTAGCGCGTATTTTTAGCGAAGGTGGGTTTATGACTATGTAAAGAGCCGATTAGAACTGTGTGCATTACGCCTACTTAATACAATCCATTACTGATGGACATCCAGGCATGCCGTACCTAGGATGAGCAATCTCTCATGTATCAGTCAAAACAGCGTTTAACGCTATAAATGGTCAAAACCTATAATCGGTAGTTCATCAAAATCTTTATCACACTTACAAGCAAATATGTCGCCGAGTGAGTGCTCATAGTCTCCTACTTAGTCCGTTTAAAGCTTCAGCATATTGAAGAATTTATTGCAGGACAAACCCTTAGCATATTCACCTGCTGCTATTAATAATTCATATCATTCAAGGGTAGGTAAACCCACATAAAGCCGTTTTTACGACGATCTTGCAGGGCTTAAACAAGTTTAAAACAGAGAGCATTGATATCTGAGGTGCTAAGCTCTTCTCGCTCTACCATGTGGAGACAATTCTATACTCAAATCTTCCTGAAGTGAGTGCTCCACGTCTGCTGAGACTCGACGTCGCCCCGCATCAAAGATAGTAATAAGTTTGTGGCGGATAATTGGCTCATACCATCCTGGCGCAGTTTGTGCAACGGAAAGTCTAAACGCATTTGATAAGTACTAACTCACAAAATATGGCGGCGCATTCATGCCGTTTGTCAGAAATTTGAGATAGTGTAGACTTCACTGTCAGCATTTCTAAGGTCTATAAAATCACGCTTATACGTCATTGATATTAATCAATTTGCTTGTATAGCAGTTGGACTAAAGTCATTCTATGTCAGTCCCGTCTATTAAAAATCTAATAATAATTCATCGCTAAAATTACTGCCTATCCCAAAATAACAAGGTTATGTAAAAACACCTCAATTCTGGCAACGGCAGCTTAATTACGATACAATAAAACGCTTAAATCGGTTACGTCGAAAGAGGACCTGTAACGGGGCACCCATTACATGGAAATTGTCATTTGAGAGATAATGACAATAAAGAATATTATGTTATATATTATGTTAACAATATCACCAATAGTGGTGATATTGATGGGTCGACCACAGAGACTGCTCATTGGTTGATATTTTGACGACATCAACTTACCAATTGCCGCAAGACGCGCGCAATGAGTGTGAGTAGACGTCGTCATACATTCAGTTAGATTAGTATAATTAAGTTAAGTCAAACAGAGAGACAGTGGTTAAAGACTTCATTATATTAATATAACAGTTCTACTTTTCCTTTAGACAGTGTTGCCTCTGTCTTACCTACCGCTTCCTCGGTTGCCTCGAATACGCTTGTCGGTGCACGATACCCTTGCGTTAAGTTCACGCAAGGGTTTGCCCCGTTATGGGACTAATTTTCATGGTTTTCACAAGCTCTTTAAGTTTCGAATAAAATTATTTAGTTTGATTGAATTTATGTTAAATGGTGGATCGAAAGCGTCTTTTACGCTATCGGTCTTGTCAGGCGGCGCTGAAACGCGCGATGTGTATGATTAGAACTAATTGCATATGATATATGCGGTGCCAACTGATGAGCCGCACATAAGCGCCCACGCTTTTTCTCCTGTTTTGAGCTAAAAGACAACCTGTCACTTACGCAGATGCTCGTAAGAGATCATGCCTATTTTATCGGGCTTCAACCTCACGAATATAGCGAGCAATGTTCTTCCTCTTATCAACGAATTAAATTAAAACTTAGCTTGAGCTACGATCTCATTATCGTCGTCTATGATAGACAGGTGGCAAATTAGCGTAGCCTAAGTTCTCAATCTTGTACCTCTTTTAATAATTTAATATAAATTCTTTTCGTATCTTTCGAGAGTTGTAATGAGAACGTCTGGATAAAGCGACAGAAGAAGTAACTATGCGCTGAAACAACTGCCTCGGTCAGTTTAGTAAGCGCGAATTTTGATTTTTTGAAAGTAAATTAACTTCCTTCATGGTCGAAGAGAATTTTTCTACCAACTCAGGCGTTTAAAAACCACATATGATACCAAGTATTGTGGGAGGATGTATTGAGTCATCGCCAGGCGAAGGATTATCCTCATAGAGCCACCTAGTCATTGAAACTAAATACTTCTCCGCACGATTACGAATATGAAACACACGACGCTAAACTCACCTAGTGATGGCAACAACGACTTTAAGAGTCGACTAAGTCATGGAGATTTTGCACCGGTATACCAGGCTGATCCATTAGCGAATAGGCAGCGCAATGCGCTTAAGCGTATTTGCATTTAATTTTAGCCTACCATTATCAAAAACTAGAAAATAGTTACATTTTTCTCGTATAATTATAGAAGGGCTAGCACATTTTGTATCAACACGACGATCGATTGCTTCGTTGCAATTATTTGCAAGGTTTTACCTGTTAGTTTGAGGTGGTGCAGTTCGTTCATTTATAGGAAGTTTTTATACTTTCGTTCATCTGTGTATTTAGAATGTGCTATGGTAGCACAATTACCATAAGTTTGGAAGTGCACGGTCGAGCAGCAGCGCTTTAGCTTAACTGGTAGACGTTGGCAGAGGTATACTAGAGGTATCGGGTGTCAATACACGGTGTCAGCAAGAAACTTAAACCTTTGGATTCTGGTGTGATGGGGTTAACCAGTACTGTCCTGCCAGAAAGTGACGTCCTCAACATCTTTGAATGTTGTCGAATCAAAAGTTTTATGGCACACATGTGAGAGAAAGGTAGCGCAACCATAACCAACGATTGTTTAACTTTATGGGTGGTCATCTAATGAATACATGCAAATGAATGAACAGCAAGCGACGATATGCGTGCACAGGAAATAAGAGATAACGTGTGATGTCCAACTCACTTTTTATTTTACTACTTCGGCGACAAGCATCATATATAGAGCGCTCCCGTCAAGCAAGGGGTTCAACATTACATTTGAAGATAGGAACTCTAAGAGCACCTTAATAGGTAGCCGACCCAAGTTCTTCCGAAGCCGGATTATTTAGTCCGCCATTAATTTACATGAGTAGTGTGCCATCGTTATAGAACAATAGACTTTGTCGACCTTTATTGGGACTCCGAAATTTGGATTCACATCCACCGAGAAACAATTTGGTATTGATGGGCGCATACCCGTTGTGCCGAACAATCACGTTAAGAGAATGGCAACTATCTAATTAGTCTTTTCGACTGAAGCAAATAACGCTCATACGCTGCAAAAAATGATGTTTGTGGGAATTCAAGGCTTCTTAGATATCTCATCATTCGCCTGCCCATACCATTTGTCGTATTTAACTTATTAGCTATTCTTAGAATGCGTCTCCCACAGGTAGGACTCCTTTTGTTTGAGCTATAATTCAACCAATTAAAATTATAGTATTTCAGAAAAAACAAGGGTGATACACCACAACGGTATATCAATGTCACAAGGTTTTTACGTTCGTCTGCTTTTGAAGCTGCGTTCGACATTGTAAGAAATGATGCGCGTATTACGTAATAGAGAGGCATAAACCTAAATCGTTCGTGTGCGGAAAGAAAATGTCGCCTTAACTGCTTCGACTACATCTTATAGGACAGCTGCACGCCGATGAAGACACACTTAGTACTTGTAAAAATTTCACTACGGCTTAAAGTCCGACTTAACCTTTCGGAAAAATAACCCACCTCTTTCGTAGAAGTCCGGATTACCTGTCAGTAGAGAAGTAATCCTTCCTCGATCGATCATTTTGAGCGCAAATGATCTTTGCATCTCTTACATTAAAATGCCCCAGTAAGTATCAGTTTTGAGGGAATGTTGATGAAAGCGCAGCGAATAAAGAGGCATTACTAGAAAACAAAAATAAGATGGTGAATAGGCAACAACGTGCCACAATTACGAAATGAGATACGAATAAATTAGTTTTTGCATAGAATGTCTAGAATATTATAATTAGAGTATATGTTACCACTTCGATTGCACCTTTGCTCATTGTTGCGGGCGGTCCCTGATTCGCTACTACATTTTATGACGTTAATTGAAATCGTTAATGTTATGAAGGCAATTACACTCTGTAAGAACCACTTTTAACCATAGAAGACATCTAGTCACCCTTATAACTTTATATATTTATACTACTTGATCGGTACTATGTTAAAATTATTTCTGAAAGTACAAAATACTTCTACATTGTCTACTCCGACTGTATCATGTAGGAGCCCAACGTACATAGTTTCATAAATTCTACCGAAAACATTACAGGTGATCGGCATTAGTGGTCGTGGCCGGTTACTGAATCTCAAACCCATTCTTGATCGGGTGGTCTATACGTATCAAGACTATCCACTGCCATTGCTTCATTATTTCACCGTCTTGCTCATTTGAAAAGACTTATCGATGCTCTGCATCATTATAAAGCGCCTGTATATGACTTCATTCGATAACAAGCGGTAATAATGTACGAACAACATGTGTCAGAACAACATCACGCACAAGCTTGTAGCCAAAGAGCATTGATCGCATTTCGTGAAAATACTATCTCAAGATTGGTCATTTGCTTAATCGATAAATTTATAAAAGAGAGATCATATGTATGACAAGTACTGGGGAAGTACATCACATGGTGGAAAATAAAAGTGCTCCAGCAAAAAAATAGCGTTAAATGATGTATACAATGCATTCAATCACACATGTTCTTAAGAAAATGCTGGAACGAAGACTGATATTATCGCCGACATTTTTACAATCGATGTGGATAAAAAATCAATATTTAACACGCGCTCGTTCAATAATGTAAGACAAGGCAGTTGTTCCAATCAATTAGTTCTCTTTACACCACCCATTGACGACCAACGCATATATCTTGCCACATGATACAAGCTCTGTAATACACGTAGTATTAGCCATATCAGCTATAGTACACGAATATGTTGAGCTCATATCAGAATACTAGGTTAATCCCGTCGATAATTATGCCTGATTGACATGGGCTCAGAGTTTTGATGTCTGAAAGACCTATCAATCGGTTCTACACAGCAAATATTACCATCAAATTTATACCATCCAATTCGCGTCATATATTTACATAATAACTTATGCTGCACGATAATTGCGCGCTGTTTCAGTGAAAGATTAAGTTTTCGTGTTGAGGCATGAATCTGACAAAACCATCGATAGCGTAAATCACATATTGCGGGAAATTAAAAAATAATCTTTTTACAGTAGGTAGGATACTACATGTAACGGTATCCTGCGACCCAAAGACGACTGCAGTGGTGATGACACGGCCACCAGCAGAAATTCTATATTTGGTGACATACCTTCGTCAAACAGTACATACGTCTGAAAGTCTCGGTATTTCGATCCAGCGGGCATCAATTGCGTCAAGAAATACACAAATAAGTCGACTTACATATAGCACAATTTTTGCATCGGATGCAGTGTCTACTCTACTTTACTGTAAGGTGCCGCGACGTTCATGTGTTGTGCTCTATTCACATTAGTTTTATACCATAATTACCAAGGCTGAGTAAATGCTAGTTTCTATCTCTCCAATTTTCATATCATACATCATTCTTCATAACCATCAATGTATTTGTAATGATACGGACGCTAACAATATACTTCATTTACGTAGAATTTTATGATTTCTGGAAGAGGTCTGATACTATCTGTCCACAAAAAGAGGCTTATTGCATATTTATATTCAAAGCTTCATTACAGTATCGCTTACTTTCAAACTACATTCGTCCGAATTATGCGTCATGGATGCAGTAGTTATTAAACGTGGGGTGATAAATCAGATGTCTTCGTTTATCAGAGTGTAATGCAGTATATAACTGATGCAACGAATAGGAAAAGATTAAAAAGTTGTTCCGGACCAATCCAAAGGACTAAGTCAACCTCATACAGAAAAAATAGTATACCTGTGAAATATCTCGAATGAATACATGTTTTTATTTCCATCAAAACAACTTGTAGAATTAATACCTAGATAGGCGTGGCATGTGTCCATAAAAATATACAACCCTAATTATGTGTCGCACCTATTTGAACAAAGTAGAGTTTTGATAGATTTGGTATTATAATGTAATATTGGCAGTTCATTGAGTGTCCGCGCATATATTATCGTAGCAGTGAGAATTGACTATATGACTTGGCAACTTATATTAAAAACAACAGCTATTGATGGTATGTTCGACAGCCATTGAAACGATACTGCTTAGTAACTGATAAAGTCTATCATGCGAATCGAAAACCGCTTTGGATCATAAAAACACTCACAACGAGAAGATAGTCGGTTTTAACATACGTTTCTATTTTGGAGGCAAGTAATGCATTTTTCAAACTGGCTGGTATATGCAAACCCGTATCATGACAACACGGATTAATTATACGTACAACGATACAGTGTAATTTAAAATGAAGGCTTTTTTGTACAAACGTTTACAAGCATTGAGGTGACCGGCTCTTGAGTGTCATCCATTTCATTCTTTTCTATCTCGGTATGATTAACAAGTGCCCGTCCTCCAAGTAAAATGTCCGAATTTTGTTTGAGTATTCCACATTGCGTGAAAAGACAAGTCCATTTGAAGGATGTTCCGGACCACGTTGCGTCTGGTGAGAGCACTTGAACGGTCGTTGTGCCATATCTTAGTGACATTCTTTTTTTCAACGAGCGGAATGAGCAATTACTCGCATCAGGCGAAGCAACATTCATACAAAAACATGCGTATATCCATTTAATTTGATCTAAGGTAGGAAGGTTCTTGCAAGAAGTGATCTAGGCGCTATAGCGTTATCTTGAACTTACCAGGCGCAGCGATATACCACTATGAAGGAAGGTTGCCATCAAGCGCTATGTAAATCTATACCAATTAATAAATCTAAAGAGACAATATTTTGCTTCCACATCCTCGTCACAATTTTCTAAAATCTATCCTATCTCCAGCCAACCACATAATGTTGTCAACGCGATATTATTTAGGCCTTCACGACTACAAGGCTGTCTTATAAGACTCCTTCATGAATTCAAAATCGATCAGAACGGAGCTATCGAATACCGGTACATCGAAAAGGACGCGATGAAGAGACATATGCGACGTTTTGGAAGGTACCACTGCCTGAGCATTCGATCCTAGCCATTACGAGCCAATGACATTCGGATTGTAAGAGGGTTCGGATATCACTTCAGATATACGTAATAAATGTTCCACGGGCTGAGTGTACGTTCATATCTAGCTCGTACGTACAATCAGCACAAAAAGTAACTCGTTAGCCTTATCGTAAGATCAGTGATGAGCATACGCATCTTTTTATGTTCTTCAACGGTCTTGTGAGTAGATTCTTTCTTACTCATCTATTCCACCTCAAATTTGACTCTCAACTAAAGGTCAGATGTGGCTGAGCGAAGGACGATAGAAAAAGACAGGATCATGTCAACTTGACGTCCGATTGTTTATCGATGCAACACGAGCGCGGAAGTATTGATAACATGGTATCTAGTATGTTGAGAGCGAGAAACGTTGCTCTTCCTATTACAAGATATTAGAAACGTTCAATCGCTGCGAGAAGATGCGGCGATGATTTGATGAGTGCCTCATACGAAGGTCACTGTAATTGTGTCAGGTATGATCACCATATACCATAAAAGTGCGTATATGCACGGTACGGCTATCTTCGAGACCTCAATATCTCAGAGACCATAAGACAGCTTCAATTTTGGTAAAGCGCCATACTGGTAAACAACATGAATCGTATTGCATATATTGCAGGCCTCCTGATAGAACTTCCTCACATCATACGTTGCTTCATGTTTCGCCATACTGATGTCGTACATCAATCCATTGAAGATCAGTGCGACAAATATGTCGCTTCGTGGTCTAGTCGACTATGAGACGTTGGATCACTTTGGTGATTGCCATTGACTGGAGTACCAAGTATATTCCTTGTATCAGTATCTCATCAATATATCTTAACCTACCATAGTCTAAAGCATGTTGAGCGCGAAACGACTTGAAGGAGATGACTTTGCATCTTACAGTAGTAGCATCCATTACAGTGAAATAAGGCGTAGTGGGAATTTACGATACGATAATATAGAAGCTGTGCGATAAAGAATCCACGTACATGATATGGATGACAAATCTGATGCCATCTTGCAATTACCATGGCTCATACGAATATATAGTTCATCGAACCTGGCAAGGTCGTGACTAAGTCGATTGTCAGTTCATTAAATGTACATCTGACCAATTATATATCGGAGCGTTCACAAGCGTGTAAATAGTCTAATATGGAGTGGGACAGTCTCACCTGAAAATTGTTCGCATGGATAGTCGTTTATGACCCTATATCCTCCACGATCAAGGTCTGGCGAAGAGCGGCATGAATTATATATCAGCAGATTACGCTGGCACATTAAAGTATATATTTATCAATAAATAGCTCCACTTATTAATGCATCGAAGCGCCTAAATGTTATAATGGATAGAACACAGAAAATCTAGATTTTGGCAAGATATAATGACCAGCCATTCAGACACATCGGTAGCGAACCCACCAGCATAGAATCTTTGAATGAGCACACGTTAACAGAAAAACGGCTATGCAAAAAGGTACAACGAATAGCTTGAGGAAGTATAATATAATTTTAGCAACCGATAAGTGGTCTGTCTTTAAAAACATGTGCAAAATGTACAAGGGTAATAGATATCGAATCAGTTGCAGACATAACCAAGAATGCGTACAAGAAGTCGATTATGTTAGATATTCAGTCATTGATATGGTACCACATACATCTTGTGTGAACGGATACGTACAAAGTAGCTGGATTGTGTTGCACACGTAAATTACGATAGGGGTATAGCAGTGTCTGGTCGAAAAGTATTATGCTGATTGTAAAAGAGTATACGCAACTTTACCAATTTCTCATATTGTGCTCGATGACAATATCTCTTTTGAGCAGTATACGCTTACATTGTAGGCATTGACTCGAACAATTTTCAAAGTTGTGTATAAAATCCACAATGTAGATTGTCACCATGTATGAAGTGAGGTGCATCAGGCAACAAGCACTGATCCATGGAAATGAATATATACGGGCTCTAAGTATTTTTTTAAAAGCGTTGATTACTTGCATGTTTCGAATTATCAATATTGGCGAAGTGTCTACCGATAACTTATTAGTAAAGTAGGTGATACATCACCACACAGCTCTTCAAACTTCATCATGCGTAAAATAAAAAAATTATGATGTATGTCTCGCTTGTTTGCAAAAACCTAATGCTGCAGCGGTAGCGTCTCCGACACCGATAAAAATGAGATTCGTACGCAGTAAGTATAAAAATCAAGCTACACGGTATTTTATCTGGATCATGTATATCATTCTCACTAGATCTTGATGCTTAGACGTACATTTCGTGCATATCAGAATGAATATATGCGGAATGAACAAAAAAGTAATGCTAAATAAAATGTGAGGTTCGAAGAGTCTTCATGGATTTTGACAGGTGTGTTTTGTCTATCAATCTGGCAAACGAGATATCTCATGTTCTAGGTAGCAATTAAAGAGAGTAAATAATAGGACGTGGTTGTTCAGATTAGTGCTCGAATCTATTCTGGTTATTTAGATGCTGGTGGGTGGGTTATGATAGTTTATTTTTCATGGGAGACTTAAGTCGATGTGACTAAAAAAGATTTGTCGGGGAATCGCGTCAATTGTAAAAATTAGCAGCGCTTCGTGTAATATTGTTTGATGTTCGATGTGATGAATACATTATTTTCTGGCAGCCGATATCCAATATGACCGCATAATCATCGAACCTTGATCTCAGACTACGTACCCTCGTATGTATATTGAGATCAACCTTATCTATATCTCACATCGAGCCTCAATTGACTGATATAACGTAATGTATGCAAACAATTGATGACATTATATATACTGTCGGTCGACCAAACATCCATACCAAATAATCACTGGTCAATTATATAATTTTTTTAAACACCAATAAATTATACTGGATCAGTTTTAATTACAAATTTCTATGTGTTCCTTCATAAGAGCTCAAATATACCACGATTATGTCGGTTGTTAAGCAACATGTACTGTATTTTTCGACAGATGTCTTGCGAGCAATTGTGATTAGCTTGGTTTTCTTACGTAATTCTACTAACGTTTTGGATTATTTGGACTCGCGAATTGTGTTTGCGGTCGCAGAACTCACTCAGTAATTATGTGGCGACTAATACATCAAAATCGTATATCAGTGAACTTTACAAATATCATTCAGCCCATAATATACATAAGATTCTGGGCCAACTTAGGTTTTATGGTAAGTGTCTCACGACTTTTGTACACCCGTACCACTTGTCTTTGCTTTGCGACCGGTCCGATGCATTTTGAATCCAACTTATATATTTGTATTATTTTCTTCAAGTGCTGATATTCGACTTTTCAATTTATATTCAACATGTCTGGAACGACGATTCGAAGTAAATTTGCTAACACTTTTTTTTGTTACCGCAATCTCTAGTGAAACAGTTACACCCTAGTGAGCGCTCCGATATATAATTGGTCAGATGTACATTTAATGAACTGACAATCGACTTAGTCACGACCTTGCCAGGTTCGATGAACTATATATTCGTATGAGCCATGATAATTGCAAGATGGCATCAGATTTGTCATCCATATCATGTACGTGGATTCTTTATCGCACAGCTTCTATATTATCGTATCGTAAATTCCCACTACGCCTTATTTCACTGTAATGGATGCTACTACTGTAAGATGCAAAGTCATCTCCTTCAAGTCGTTTCGCGCTCAACATGCTTTAGACTATGGTAGGTTAAGATATATTGATGAGATACTGATACAAGGAATATACTTGGTACTCCAGTCAATGGCAATCACCAAAGTGATCCAACGTCTCATAGTCGACTAGACCACGAAGCGACATATTTGTCGCACTGATCTTCAATGGATTGATGTACGACATCAGTATGGCGAAACATGAAGCAACGTATGATGTGAGGAAGTTCTATCAGGAGGCCTGCAATATATGCAATACGATTCATGTTGTTTACCAGTATGGCGCTTTACCAAAATTGAAGCTGTCTTATGGTCTCTGAGATATTGAGGTCTCGAAGATAGCCGTACCGTGCATATACGCACTTTTATGGTATATGGTGATCATACCTGACACAATTACAGTGACCTTCGTATGAGGCACTCATCAAATCATCGCCGCATCTTCTCGCAGCGATTGAACGTTTCTAATATCTTGTAATAGGAAGAGCAACGTTTCTCGCTCTCAACATACTAGATACCATGTTATCAATACTTCCGCGCTCGTGTTGCATCGATAAACAATCGGACGTCAAGTTGACATGATCCTGTCTTTTTCTATCGTCCTTCGCTCAGCCACATCTGACCTTTAGTTGAGAGTCAAATTTGAGGTGGAATAGATGAGTAAGAAAGAATCTACTCACAAGACCGTTGAAGAACATAAAAAGATGCGTATGCTCATCACTGATCTTACGATAAGGCTAACGAGTTACTTTTTGTGCTGATTGTACGTACGAGCTAGATATGAACGTACACTCAGCCCGTGGAACATTTATTACGTATATCTGAAGTGATATCCGAACCCTCTTACAATCCGAATGTCATTGGCTCGTAATGGCTAGGATCGAATGCTCAGGCAGTGGTACCTTCCAAAACGTCGCATATGTCTCTTCATCGCGACCTTTTCGATATACAGATATTAGACAGCTACATTCTGATCATCTTTTTATAACATGAAGGAACCCCTTCATGTTATCTACGCGGAAGTTTATACATTTGTATATTTCTTAAGAGAGAGAAGGTTTGAGTTATATACATGTACTCGAGCGACCCACTATGTACGGATTTGTTAGTGCTCTCCAAATATGTTTCTTTGTACCGCCTATGCACTATCGTCAAGCCACGCATCCTCTCGGTCCCGAAGTGAGTTAATTTCCTCCGTCACCGGGGTTGGTCGTTGTTGTGAATATGCATAAATGTATCTACCTATTCATAAAGCTCTATAGACGACGCAAGCGTGAAGGTTACGGCACGACAAAAAGCGTAAAGAATTCAGTTAGAATAGAAACTGTTTACTTTATACCTCCTCGCCAGACTAAGATGATCATCGATTTTGCAAAAATATACGTTATGGTTTTATTTCTGTGCAAGTGTTGATAAAACAAATCGTAAGAATTGCTGCTGGCTGAATTTTTTGGCTTAGGTCGATTGGTGCACGTCGCGCGCTTGTCGACGGTCGAACTTATATGAATCAGCACCTTCAAGTAGTTGATCCTCGCTGAGGCAAATACATACCCACGGGCTTTAAAATACGTTTCGATTTGCATTTTCTGATATCGATGTATGTTTAGCCGTCTCATCAATTACCAAGAGCTTTTATGCGTAACAAGTCTACATTTGCAGTAGTAAGCTTACAAACTACCCGTCCATGCATTATAAACAAGATATTATTTCTCATAATGCTTGCTTGCAGCACACAAGAAACTAAGTTCGTCTATCTCAAGAAACAATAGGATCGGTGTCATCGTATATAATCATGCACATTCTCGAAAGGAATGCTTTTACGCAAAAAAGGCTGCATGTAAAATTCGAGACACATGCATGCTCTACAAGTCATCACGTGCGTGTTTAATTTTGTTGAATGGTATATACTTCATTGCTATAAGGATGATATAGATCAATGGTGGAAAGAGATTAACACAACTTAATAATTGTGTTGCTAAGCAATACTCCGGGATCAAATTACAGCAATACATTTGATACCGGGATGCATGAAACGACGAAGTTGTAACTTTGTTGCTCGCACTTAAGTAGTTCAAGCGGTTGAAGGCAGAAACGTTACTGCAGATGGTACATCCTGGATCAAGACCTTCTCCATCTCCCTCACTAGTCGTAATACTCTGCGGAGGCTCGTTAGTATTCAGAATCATTTGATGAGTGCTTTTGTGTGACAAGGGTTGTGCTCGCAGATAAGGCACATTTATGTGGTGTTTAATGGCAGTATTGAGCGCCGTGGTCGTCGTTAATCAAGCTTCCTTTGGTTACGGACTAAAATACGAAGTGGCAGTATGTAGGTCCATCAATCGCAACTTTTTTCGCTAATCTAAATATGCTTAACTCTTCAACCACCATTTGCCCATCTTCAAACTGTAACAATGTTTGATCTCTGTCACGTATATACTCCCCATCTCGTTTATATTTTAACAAAATTATTAGACCATATATGGATATGTATAATACTATCTTCGCCTCCATCGTCTCGAGTTATGATATGACAGATGGATCGCGAAGTCACAGGACCCTAAAATTTCGAAGAATTGCATCAATTTTTCATTCGCGGCAAATTCCTTTTTACCGCCACAAATTCCCCGCGTAGACTTCTTTTTCTTACTTTTTGCCAAATCTTCGCGTTGAATCCTTTAATTGGTAGACGAATTAGCTTAAACACCATGTTTGCAGTCTAAGAAGTGCAAAAAGGGATGTTGTCACCCTAAACGGCATAAATTTGCCTGGTTGTCCTCTATTACAAAAAAACGACGCTTTCAATCATTAAAATCCATCCGACTCATCACGGTTTGGAAAACATTTTGCAAAGCCCGATAATTGGCAGTATCCAAAACTTTGACATCCGACAAAATTGAATTATGGGACCTTACAATGCAACCGATATTTCATATTGCGTGTTCGGCGGCCTTCAAAGTCTTGATCTCGCGGTATGCGAACTTCTTTCTATAGCACTTTTGAGAACGGCGTCAAATGGTAGTGAGCGATTAAAAAAATATATGTGACCATGTGCTCGAGACCTTTTTAAGAGCATGGCATTTATTCTCTTTTAGAAAAATTGATGCAGGGCAATTGAATTTAGCGTAGATGATGTAATATCCGGACTCATTAATTATCTCTTCAAAATAATTGTTACGGCTGTTGAAATCACATTGATTTCGAATCACACTGCGGGCGCAGCAACTTCCCATATAACCTGCATGTGTCGTAGCTTTCTATTGGGGCGCGACATGTCGGCAACTGGTGACTGATCAGTACCTTGATTGGCTTCTAAAACGTGCAAAAGACGTGCTTAGTGTGTGCAGGACGACTGGGGCGTTTGAAAGACGTTTTCGGTTGCGGAAATGGCGAAAGAATAATTTTTTTCTTTATCAGATTTGGCTTTTGCACTTAGAAGTTACATATTATACAATAGAGTCTCCGTAATATTTGTATTTTCTTGTTTAATAATCTTCCTTACTTGATGAAAATGTCGGGTCTCATGTTTAGTTCAGGCCAAATATATAAAACTTCTTTATTTTTAATATTGAAGCCAGGGATTTTTCGCCATTCATACATTAACTGCTGCCAGGGGACTATTATAGGAAATATATCCAGAGTTTGTTGCTGTAAAGGACTTTTGCTGAAGATTTTCCACCTGATCCTGCATTTATTGAAACATCCATGAGAACCCCTCTCCAGTCTCCTGCTGCAAACGGAAAGTCTTGAGCTCTGCAAGCATCGATGCAGCATTACGAAGAGGGACGGGCGGTGCCGCCACTTTATCGCCCTCTTTGCCGTAGCTGCCACGTGCTGACATCGGCAATTGACCGCTTTCGAAAAAATCTGCCTCTATCGTTGTGTAGCTCACCTGCTCTTCGTCGCGATCATTGAGCAGGAAGTCGATGGACATCGGTTTGCGATAAAGTTGTTCAACTTGTCCCTGTATGACCTCAAAGACTGCTCGCGGGACTTCCACTTTGGCATTTGCAGCGTTCTCCATGTCGGAGATGAGAAGGTTTCAGTGCGTAAAGCAATTAAGGATGCACTGAGGCCGGAAATTTAGAGTCCATGCTGCAAGCGCAAGCTGAAGCGCCTCCAAGACGTTGATCTTTGCTGCAACCGGCGAATTGTTTTCAAGTCGATCCAGTAGGTGGCGGATGTAGCGCCTACAGTAATACGCTTTCAAGTTGCTTATAATATCAGCGTCGCAAGGCTGAACCTTGATGGTCGTATTATGCGGGAAATACAATAGCGCTGTATTATGCAGAATGATTCCGGCGTTGTCCAGATTCTCTTCCATGATGCGCGCAAAGCAGTTGTCGAGGATCTGAATGCCCTTGTGCCCGGCAAAGTGTTTGGCGGAGGCTTTAAGCCCTAGTTTGAACTCGTTGAGAGTCATCTACAGTTTCTTGTTGGCGTGATAGGCAACGACCAGGCTTTTGCGGTCAACGGTTTTGAAACAGCGTGGGATTAGGAACCTTCCCGATGACCCACAGCAGAAACTTGTCGGATCCGCCTGCGTCTCTGCAGATGGTCATCGTCATCCGCTCTTTCCCCTGCTTGTGACCCTTCCGCTGGTGTGTCGAAAGCGATGAACCGGCCTGTCTTCGGTAGAACAGGCCGGTCTCATGCATGTTGTAGATATCGGCGGCGTTGTACGAGTCCAATTGAGCGCAAATTTACGGCAGGCGCTCCTCCAGTGCTTCTACGTCGACAAATCCGCTTTCGACAAAGCAATAGTGCATGCGGATTTCGTGGCGACTTTTAAATATCTGCAACCAACTGATTTGAGAATGCGGATGCACTCTCATTATTGCAGGGTGTACATCTCGCCTTTATATACGATGCCACTTTTTCCCTAGATCAGGTATCCGCCGATGTTGACAACACCATGATACTCAATCATCTACCGAGTAAGCGCCGTCTCCACCAGCGGGATGAAAACGCCTTTCCGTCGCTGGGAATGTAGGTCTTCATCGCTTATGGCTAAACCTAGCAGGTCTGCAGAACGCTTCTGGACGTTGCTTATTGTCCCTTGGGTGACCGTGATTCAATGCCCCTCCAGCATCCACCGACACAGAGCTTCCTGGGTGAGGCGTGGACGTCTCTGCTTCTCCATGCAGATCGCCGTGCGGAGGATGTCTGTGAGGGTATGTCGATTGGCGACCATGTTGGGAGTAAAAAAATGTAGCACCCTCCCCTTTATCCCTTTCCCCCTTACTCCACTTTTAAATAATTTCTTTATTCGATCAAAATTTGGCGGTCCCGGCCATAATAAATAAGGGAGACTCTAATTTATATGGTGCGCACCGTATACGTCAGTAATCGCTACTACGCGCATTACTAATCGCATAACCGCGCATGAGTAATGGCCATAACGTGCATTACGATTCGAATAGGCGCACAACCGGTGGACAAATTCTACCTTTCGTCGATCGCTTGCTGGCCGAGGCGCATCTTAACAACAGTCGTGGGGTAAGAGCCGTAGGCTCAAACATGGCGCAAATGTATGTGATGAGTTAGGAGATTCGATGTGATAACCTACCTTCTATGAACCTTCACGTTCTTTTATAGACGATTCAGTGTCGAACACGAATGAGTTCTACAGTATGTGAAGAAGGACTAAAATTTCATATATGCTATGAGGAATGATGACCATCTTCACTTAGCATATCGACACTTACCATCTACTACTACAACTACTTATAATGGTCATCTTGTGACCTACAATAGACATGGTCCGCTGTCTTCGGCTAGACTGTTTATAACGTTGACCAGAAACACGAAGAGTGCTTAAGGACCTTCATTGTTCACAGGAAAGGAAGGTACGAAAAGGTATCGAGATTACGCACGTCTTCCGAACAAAAGCGAATCTTGTCTTCTTTAGATGCAGTCTCAGTAAATTGCAGAGGTGGAAAAAACGATTTTATCTGGTCAAAACATCTGGTTTTGACTTTAGTACAAAAAATCCGTTTTTGACATGGTTTTATTGTTGTGATAAGGTCGATACTTTATCTATTACTTTATCTAATAGCTCGTTGTCATCGACGTTGCTCTCAGTGTTCCTGCTGTACTTGTCACTGTCTGCTTTTGGCGAGTCGTAGAAATATCCAAGGTTTGACTTGATGAATACAAGCTTGTTGACGGTATCTCGGGCCAAGATGTTTCTGATCTTAGGAATGGTAAATTCCATTGTTGAGAAGTTGCGCTCAAATCTAGCGGTCGAGGTGGACATGCTGAAACGTTTGATGGCGACCTTTTGAAGCATTAAATAAATCCTTACCGTCTGTGAGCCACCATTCTAATAGAGTCTCGCTTCGATTGGCAAGGAGCTGAAATTGAAATGAATCTTGGGCCTATTCATTTGTTGCCACAACAACAAAATTGGTATATTCCAAGTAAACTTGCCTTTCATGAGCATTGTCGACAGGCTGCTCGTCGTCAATGGGCATGTTGATTATAGCGTCCTTTAAACTACAACGAAGATGGCGCTGGGCATGCCCCCACCAAGCAGCACCGGCTCGAGCAGGTATCCACGTGTGCGCCACGCCATACGTAAAATACATGCGCTGTTCGGCAAGCTTAATTAGGTAGTCCTGTTCCGCCGTGGGGATGCCTGTGTCGTTGTGGAATCTTTAAATTCCGTTTGCAGGTTGAAAAAGTCGGGCAACACCTCTGAGATTCGGATCTTGTCCGACTGGTACTTGACGATGAAAGATCAAGTGCACGCAGGATCGCCAAGATCTTTTCCGCCTTTTCGATAAAGCGCTTGTCAGTGACGGTGGTGCGCACCTCGACCTATTGAGCTTTTTGGCTTGCTATTTCCTGGATGTAATTGCACCTTGAGACAAGCACGTATACATGTCTTTTTGAAGATCGTAGATTCTTGGCCATTGCCTGAATCGTACCACAACGGGTTGGTATCGATCTCTGGAGCATGGGAGCACCATTAGAGTTGTGAAGATCGCAAAGTTGGGCCTTCATGATGTATAACTGGTGGAAAAACCTGTCGATATTCTTGCAATCTTCCACAAATTCATGCAGAATATCAAAAAGGTAGACATCTGGATAGGTTGCTTCCTTAACGCCACGTTGCTTGGTCTTGATGGCTTCAAATATCTCATTTTCAAAAAGTTGCACGCTGTGCGCACATCGTCTCTGGAGTTTCATTGATAAAATCTTTTAACGCTGGACCCTTAACGATTTTTCGTTAGCGCTTGTTCTATCATTCACGGTACGTTCAAATGTCGTCTTGTCATGGCGGCAGATTACGCAAGAGATGGCGTCGGCGATTAATTGATAGTCGTGTGCCTGCTGACTAGTAGACACTGATTCCAATAACAGGCTGCAGGTAGGTGAAACGGCCATGTAGTTGATGTCAGAATCGTTTTTTATGTTTGTCCAGCCATCGGTCGTCAGAAACGTCGCACCGTCAGCCGAACGCCAATAGGTCTTTGCCAAGATTCCGGCGTGGCGACTGTCACGAAGCGTTGATCCCAGATATTTTCGATTTGTGTAACGGGGCACACCCTTGCGTGAACTTACCGCAAGGGTATCGTGCACCGACAAGCGTTCACGAGGCAAACGAGGAAGCGTAGATAAGGGAAAAGTAGAACTGCTATATTAATATAATGAAATTTTTAACTACTATCTCTCTGTTTGACTAAACTTAATTATACTAATCTAACTGAGTGTATGACGACGTCTACTCACCACTCATTGCGCGCGTCTTGCGGCGATTGGTAAGTTGATATCATCAAGATGTCAACCAATGAGCAGACTCTGTGGTCGACCCATCAATATCACCACTATTGGTGATATTGTTAACAGATATATAACATAATATTCTTTATTGTCATTATCTTTCAAATGACAATTTCCATGTAACGGACTGCCCCGTTACAATTTGGGGGTATGTTGTCGTCAGTACGCATCGAACGGATGGCCTCCTTCAAATGTCTATATTAAACGCGCTGAAACGAAATTCCGGTCACGTAGAATTAGAGAGCGATCTGCTGTTGACACTTGGCATTCGCCGCCTTGGAGATCGCAGTCAGTGTGAACTGCATGATCGAAGTCCGCTGTCTCGAAATGGCATCGAATAGAGATGGAGCTTTCGCTTGACAAGTCAGCTTCCGTTCCGATGATATTATTCCGTGCGATCGATGCCTTCCATACCGTTCATCGATTTTCGGAAGGTCCGCCATTGTTAGGGTGCATCTTGACCATCTCGCTCTTCTTGTGGTAGTTCATTAGAGTCTTACAATGCTTGCAGATGTTCGGCTTGCATACCTGCGGCTGATTGGCTTTGGTAAAGTGTTGCCAACCTTGCTCTGAAGGCGGCCACGCTTCTTGCGCGGTTCGTTGTCTATGTCCTCCACATTGCTATCATTGTCGTCTTGCTCCCGCACTTCATTGTCGCTGCTTAGCATTGCGGGGTCGATGGCATTGAAGTAAAGAGGCGCAGGGGCACCATCGTTGTGTCGTGGGAGTACATTGCCGACCGCACGCTCACTGCTGGGAATGAAGAAGCTAGGGCTGAAGCTAGATATTGTGGGAATTCGATATACCGGGAGCTGAGTTTCTAAGTAGGTAAATGATAACATTAGTCTTTTGTTCTACGGTCGACGCCGAGAATACCTTCTTTAACCAGACCAAAATTATTTCCAATTTTCGATTGAGTCTCGTAGTCACTAGGGCTGAAATGAGGTTGTGGAACCAAGGAATGTGGCCTTTTTTAAAGGAAGTGGTTGAAGTTTAGCAAAATTCACAGTGTTATATTAATGTCCTTAATTCACACCCTCCTGTTGCTACTCTAAGCCTACTAGATTCTTTCTGTTTCTACGTCAGTAATCGTCTAGTCGCGCATTGCTAACCGTCTCGTCGCGCGTTACTAATCGTCTGGTCGCGCATTACTCACCGTCTCGTCGCGCATTACTCACCGTCTCGTCGCGCATTACTCATTTTCTCGTCGCGCATTACTCACCTTTCGTCGCGCATTACTGTTCGTCTAGTTGTACGTTTCTAATTCTGGTAGTATGTTACTTAAGTCGCCCAAACGTACTTAGCATGGGGGTAGTCACCGTCTGGCAAGACAGTGCTGGTGAATTCCGACACACCATTACCCGAAGGTTATAACTTTTGTACTCGGTCACTAAATATCGATTCGGTGACCTTTCGCATGGTGCTGCCACACCGTGTCGCTTAAATTACAAGCTCTTTTGAGGAACCTCACGCTGAGGCGCTTATCTGACAACACTTTTGAGGGGTCAAGATATTTCCTTCGCACGACGATCAGGGGCCTAAAACACCAGAAAAACAAAATTTTGTCGAACCCAATTATTCGGGTTTTCCAAAAACCCACAAAAACATGTCATGTCAGCTCTGGTATTTTCCTGTTTACCAGAAGATCGCCATCTCGTGGCTTCGTCGCATATGCTCGGTGACTTTACCGCGAATGTACGGTGTCTTTTTCTCGTTGACACGACAAGTGGTAGAAAAAAAGACGTAGAGGTGGTCGTGACATGTAAGAAAGAGAAGTCAGGACCATGCTGAATGCATCTCGCCAATCTTTGACTTCAAACCGATGTCTAGCACGTTTGTTTGTGATTGAAGTAGAGGGACTTGCGAAATTACATTGGCGCTCAAGTTGAGAGCACTCATAATCAATTTTGCAATCACCTCGGAACGTCTACACCTCCAGTATGCGCTTCTTCAGTGTACTTTTCCTCGCCGTTGGCTTTTTCTGTGTGAAGCATGACACGACTCAAGCGTTGGGTGTTCGTCGTTCGTATTCGAAATCTGCCGATGAAACTGCCAAACCACGCACGCTTCCTTCGTCTGCTAACAAGTAGCCCATTCGAGAGGTGGCTAAGCTGAAGCTGGTCAGCGGCCGGCGCGAACAACAATACCGAGCGACAAAGCTTGTCGTGCGAAGTCGACGCTCTCATCGGACAGTGAACAAGCAGTGGAGGCGAGAGGCTGATGGTTGCGTCGGACGGCGGGCTGCTCTGGCCGCCTTCGGTGACAAGTTTCTTCCAGGAATTCGCGTTGCGGCGGACGTTGGATGCTGAATACTGGAGAAGTTGACGACGGTCTCACGTTTAATGCACTACGAAAGAGTCGAAACGCGTTTGCTCTTGTCCTATCGATAGTCTTTGCCTCAACTGTCACCCACAGGAACAAAGATGGACCACGCAGTATTGGTATCGGTGTCTGCGTCTGCCAACGGATCGTTGTTCTCGGCAATTCGCTTCAACGACTCGTTTCAGCGACGTACGTACGTACCTAGCCACAACAGCTTCACACACAACGCCCTTCAAGCCATGTGCCCGTGGTCAAGCAGTGCCACATCGATTAGCTGTACCACCAGTCAGTCGAAAGCAAGCAAGCGAACAGACCACGTTCTGAAGCACAAGCAAGTGTCGTTGTGTATCATTGTTTGTTGCCACTGCGGTCCGTCCGTCCGTCTCTCTCGGTGCTTCAGGTTTCCATCCACTGATCGTCGCTTCTTTGACCGAGCCATCATTATCAGCAGGACGTTCATCGACTTTGACACGTCCCCGTCGCCCTCTCGCTATGTCGCATCACAGGGAATCGAGCGCTCAAGACAGCCGAGAGAGCTCAGTCAGTCGATCGAGATGCTGCTCACGTTCCTCGAAAAGCTCCCGCTGAGCCAGAGCGGCAAAGTGTTCGTCGGCACGTCGCTCTGTCTCGCCATCTGCGCGTACCCCATTGTCCAGAAGCGTACGCTGCGCTCGTTCGCTCCACTCGCTTGTCCGCCGTCTAACTCGCACCTGTGCTTTCCCTCCTCCTTCGCTCCTTCTGTCTTGTAGAACGCAAAGCGGGCCACGACCTCTTCTCTTCCGAGCAACCGCAAGCTATCGTGGACCAGGAGGTCAGGGTCCGTCGGGAGAAGCTCAATATCAAGTAAACACCTGCAGCAGACGATCGTGTCGGGCGGACGCACCAGTTGAGCTGCTGATGACCGTCGAAGCCAACTGCGGCGGCTGTTGGAAGACATCAGCGATCCTCGAGCCGAAGCTGCTGATAACGTAGTCGCACAACACGGTCTTGGTCACATCATGTTGTACGACGACGTTTGCACTTTGTACTGTCCCGGGCCTTTCTTCAGCAAGTAACACTCGTTGCGCAGGATGTCCACGAAGTCCCGAAAGTCGTCCACCTTGAGCGCCATGCTGTCGGCCACTTGGACCAGGTCGTCCATGGAGAACAGACTCGTGTTGCGTCGGGCTGCCGCTTTCATGAGCCGTGCGACGTACGCTTTCACCTTCTTGGCCAGACTCATGCCTTCGCTGCGGCCAAAGTCGAGACTGCTGTCTTCAGGGACGCACGTGTCGCGCAAACAGTCCTGCAGGATGTCAACGACATCTCGGGGGTGCTCGACCGAGACGGTCTCAGCGAGTTCCGCTCGAGCGCGCGCTTGCGAGAGACGGATGAGCGACTCGAGCTGCCGTGTGGTGATCGGGATGCTGTCCGCCGAGTTCTGATCGCCCTCGCCTGCTGCACGCAGCTCCAGATACTTCTGTTGAAGCACAGTCGCATCCTCAGGCGACAGACGTGGGTGCACGGATCGGCGAGCGTACGCGATAAATTTGCGCACAAAGTAGAGGTGTATGGGGTCGATGCTGAACTCGGACACGTTCTGACGGAGACGGTGCGATAGCATGCGGTGACCAGACTCGGCGGCTGGTTCGTAATTGCTTGACGGCAGTGTGTTGGCGTGTCTGCTCGACTTCCATGAACTCGTTGGCGCACAGTCGTCGCGCACGCGCTTCCTCGACTTTCGCGCGCCACGTGCGTGAGAGTTCATCACGTGATCCGACAACAGCCGATCTCGTTCTTCGTCCGGCCGGTCCAGCAGGATGAAAACGAGGTCGAAGCAAGACAAGAGCGGAGCTTTCATTTTCAGGTTCTCTCGCACCGACTGACTGCGGTCGTAGTGACCGCCGCTGGGATTGGCAGCGGCAATGACGGACGTCCGAGCGTTGAGGCTGCACACGATACCTGCCTTTGCAATACTGATGCTTTGCTGCTCCATCGCTTCGAGCAGGGCCTGGTAGTCGATCCCCATTTTGTCAAACTCGTCGATGCAGCAAACTCCCTGATCGGCGAGAACGAGGGCACCGGATTCCAGCGCGTAGTCGCCGGATCCGTCTTTCACCATTGTGACAGTCAACCCCGTCGTGGTAGTGGTGTTTCCACCCACGTACACAGCTCGTGGCGCAACCATGGACACAGCCCAAAGCATCTGACTTTTGCCCAGACCAGGATCGCCAACAACTAGCACGTGTGAATCTGCTCTGCTCACGCATGGCGTGTCTTTGTCATCCGAGTTCCGAGTTCCTCCGAGCAACGCCAGGATCAGACCAGCCTTCACGATGTCGTTGCGATAAATGCCGGGACACAGGGAATGGACAAGCCGGTCGAAGACGTCGCCCTGATTGATGATACTGCTAATCTGTTCGAGGTCTTCTTTGGCAAAATCAATGTCCGAAGCTTTGTCTTTGTCCGCCTACGTTGAAGCAAGCGGACACAACATGCGAGGTCCATCATTCCGCATCCGACAAGCCCTTCACACCATCGCACAAGTTACCTTTGCCGAGTTTTCGACGGAGTTGGCGCTGATGTACAGTATATACAGGCTGTTTGCTTGCGCACGCTTGCCATACCTTCCTCCGTGGATTTCCGAGTTGACGCTCTTCACGATGCCTGAGATCGTCACGACGTTACCAGGAATGCAAGAGTCCACAAGATCCTCGTACAATTCCACCTCAATCTGCGCGCCACGATGATCAACTCATTGGACGTAAGTAACGAACGGATGGGTCATACATAGGCAGGTAACATGTTACCATTCGCGGCACACGGCCAGGGCCAACATCTGTGGCTTCGATCTCCTGCAGTCTTGACAACATCAGCAACAACAATAACAGCAACAGCAACAACAACAGCATCAAAGACCACAATGACCACATGCGTGTGATGAGTCAGTTGCATCTTCGGAGAACCCCACACGCGCTATTCCTCGACCCACTTGATCTTCTAGTAATCGACGGTATCCACCGACGACCGGTTCGGTAGCAGCGTCCGACCTCGACACGGCGAATGCTCACACCCCTGTGGAGGAGTGAACTTTCCCTCGGGGAAGGCTCTCGACGTCGCTTCATTGCACTTCGCACACACAAAGTCGCACCTCGTGACGAGTGGCTTGACAGCGCTCACTCGCACGACCGTGCCAACAACACTGACAAACTGGTGCACCAGTTCTGCTTTCACCGCAGCAATGGGCAGCACCGGCGTCACGCCGTGCAACCGAACCGTGATCTTGGTGCGACCAACGAGCACGTTCCGCTTCCTCGCGGCGTCTTCTTCTGCCTCCAGGCAAAGCCCGTGCCGCCGCATGCACAGCGTGATGCCCATGCAAAGCAGCACGTCTTCAATGTTTTCCGTCATTGCTCGCTCAAAGTCCTTTGTTCCAGTCCGATGAGCTCCTGATAGTGCAGCCGCACCACCGTCGCGTTCGCCTGCGTCAAGTCACACTGCAGCATTTTCGACTGTGACTACTCACTGGTGTGTATTGCGGTGCAAGAAGTGGTACCCCGTACTTGGAGCAACGGAGCCCATTGTTCGCCGTGTCGGAAACAGTTGAGGAAGGTCACGGCGGCTTAGAAGCGGCCATCGGTGTCGCTGATAGGGCTATATAGAGCACAGAACGGGTCTCCCCCGGCTGGCGGATACCGATGTTGTGGTCGTCGGGGTAGTACTGGTTCCATACGCACGTGGCGGCGTCCACGAGGGTGCTCGGAGGCGAATTGGACGGACGCATTATTGGTCGTGCGAGCTTTTCGTCGTTTGGGACTGACGGCTCAAACCATTCAGATACGACAGTTGGGATTTCGGGTTGGAGGATGTTTGACAAACGATCTCAAGCATAGATTGGGATTGTTTTCGACGATCCGTCTTTCGTATTTGTGTTTCAACGGCAACGACTGCAACAGCGACTTTTACTACAGCTGACCTACTGCGCTGCTGCCACAGTTGACCTTGCTTAGCCTTGACAAGAGAGCACTTCTACCCGCGAGCTGACGAAAAGGTGCTGGTCTCTCGCTTGACACAACAAGCTCTGGTGCACTTGACTCGCACTCGATTCGTAGATATTCTTTTACCAACTGCAGAGGCACGTTCGTCGACAAGTTGGGTTTCCCCGGCTTCTGTATCACTTCCGTGTAGATCACTGTGGTGTATCGTGTTCCAAGAATGGGGTGTCCGAACGACATGCATGGCCCAGCAAGTTTTACGATTCTTGACCCGGATAGACGCTCGATGTCTTCGTGGAAGGCCTACCACCCCCTCGTTTGCCAAAGCCCTATCGGTTGAATACAGAAAAGCCTATCCATCCCTACATTCTTCACCCACAAAACGGTGTCGATGCATTAGTTGATCGATGTAAAAGTCGATCTTACTCGAGGCTGAGCTCGATCTTCGCTCAGTGATGTATCCGCCCGTTGCACGACTTCTCGTCTCGCAAGCTGCTTTGTCCGGACATTGGCAGCTCGAGTCGCTCATCCGTCTCTCGCAAGCGCGCGCTCGAGCGGAACTCGCTGAGACCGTCCCGGTCGAGCACGCCCGAGATGTCGTTGACATCCTGCAGGACTGTTTGCGCGACACGTGCGTCGCTGAAGACAGCAGTCTCGACTTTGGCCGCAGCGGAGGCATGAGTCTGGCCAAGAAGGTGAAAGCGTACGTCGCACGGCTCATGAAAGCGGCAGCCCGACGCAACACGAGTCTGTTCTCCATGGACGACCTGGTCCAAGTGGCCGACAGCATGGCGCTCAAGGTGGACAACTTTCGGGACTTCGTGGACATCCTGCGCAACGAGTGTTACTTGCTGAAGAAAGGCCCGGGACAGTACAAAGTGCAAACGTCGTCGTACAACATGATGTGACCAAGACCGTGTTGTGCGACTACGTTATCAGCAGCTTCGGCTCGAGGATCGCTGATGTCTTCCAACAGCCGCCGCAGTTGGCTTCGACGGTCATCAGCAGCTCAACTGGTGCGTCCACCCGACATGATCGTCTGCTGCAGGTGTTTACTTGATATTGAGCTTCTCCCGACGGACCCTGACCTCCTGGTCCACGATAGCTTGCGGTCGCTCGGAAGAGAAGAGGTCGTGGCCCGCTTTGCGTTCTACAAGACAGAAGGAGCGAAGGAGGAGGGAAAGCACAGGTGCGAGTTAGACGGCGGACAAGCGAGTGGAGCGAACGAGCGCAGCGTACGCTTCTGGACAACGGGGTACGCGCAGATGGCGAGACAGAGCGACGTGCCGACGAACACTTTGCCGCTTTGGCTCAGCGGGAGCTTTTCGAGGAACGTGAGCAGCATCTCGATCGACTGACTGAGCTCTCTCGGCTGTCTTGAGCGCTCGATTCCCTGTGATGCGACATAGCGAGAGGGCGACGGGGACGTGTCAAAGTCGATGAACGTCCTGCTGATAATGATGGCTCGGTCAAAGAAGCGACGATCAGTGGATGGAAACCTGAAGCACCGAGAGAGACGGACGGACGGACCGCAGTGGCAACAAACAATGATACACAACGACACTTACTTGTGCTTCAGAACGTGGTCTGTTCGCTTGCTTGCTTTCGACTGACTGGTGGTACAGCTAATCGATGTGGCACTGCTTGACCACGGGCACATGGCTTGAAGGGCGTTGTGTGTGAAGCTGTTGTGGCTAGGTACGTACGTACGTCGCTGAAACGAGTCGTTGAAGCGAATTGCCGAGAACAACGATCCGTTGGCAGACGCAGACACCGATACCAATACTGCGTGGTCCATCTTTGTTCCTGTGGGTGACAGTTGAGGCAAAGACTATCGATAGGACAAGAGCAAACGCGTTTCGACTCTTTCGTAGTGCATTAAACGTGAGACCGTCGTCAACTTCTCCAGTATTCAGCATCCAACGTCCGCCGCAACGCAATTTCTGAAAGAAACTTGTCACCGAAGGCGGCCAGAGCAGCCCGCCGTCCAACGCAACCAGCAGCCTCTCGCCTCCACTGCTTGTTCACTGTCCGATGAGAGCGTCGACTTCGCACGACAAGCTTTGTCGCTCGGTATTGTTGTTCGCGCCGGCCGCTGACCAGCTTCAGCTTAGCCACCTCTCGAATGGGCTACTTGTTAGCAGACGAAGGAAGCGTGCGTGGTTTGGCAGTTTCATCGGCAGATTTCGAATACGAACGACGAACACCCAACGCTTGAGTCGTGTCATGCTTCACACAGAAAAAGCCAACGGCGAGGAAAAGTACACTGAAGAAGCGCATACTGGAGGTGTAGACGTTCCGAGGTGATTGCAAAATTGATTATGAGTGCTCTCAACTTGAGCGCCAGTGTAATTTCACAAGTCCCTCTGCTCCGACCGCAAACGACCGCGCCAGACATCGGTTTACAGGCAGACATCGGTTTACAGGCAGACACTGACGAGATGCATTCAGCATGGTCCTGACTTCTCTTTCTTACATGTCACGACCTCTCCTACATCTATTTCTTCTCTACCGCTTGTCGAATCAGCCAAGCAAAGACCTCGTACATATGTGATAAAGCCACCACATTGTGATCGTCTGATAGCCAAGAATAAACTGAGACCGTACCTTGAAGAGACACCATTCGCTTGTGTTCGGTAGACGTGAGTAATCGCAAACCCTCGACGCATCTCCCTTGCCCACAATTGGAGCATCCACAAACACTGTTGAACAATTGGAGCATCCACAAATAACACCGATTGTGTTTGTAGTCATCACTGACGCAGTCTAGCCGAAGACACTGAACCATGTCGATTGTAGATCTCAAGATGACCATGATGGGTGGATTGTAGTAGCTGCTGATAATTGCCGATGCGCTAAGCAACGAGGATCATCCTCTCAGTCGTCATAACATGCATGAACTTTGGAGTCTTCTTCACATATTGTAGTAACTCATTGGTGTTTGATACGAAACGTTTCTGCAATTTGCGACGATGTCGACTACACATGTTGATCTCGTAGCAGAAACCGTTCTGCAATACCACAACTGCATCTTCAAGAAATGTACATTATCTTGGCGGTTTGGGAAAGGTAAGTTACATTGGAGGCCCTGGCTCATCACATACACGTGTCCCATGAACGCGCGCAAGGCTCTTGTCACACGTCAACAACAATGGGTGCTAAATACTGCCCAGAATTCCACATGGCTGCGTCTCATCTGCGAGTACAACCCTTGTCACACAATCACTCATCAGCTGGTGCTATTTCCAACGGACCTCCGCAGGATGTCAAGACTAGTGGGAGAGATGTGGAGGCCGTCCGTATTGATGTGCAATCTGCAACAACTTTACTACCGTAACATGCTCTAACTACTTGTCAGCGAGTGGTAACGTGGAAATGCCGTCGTTTCATGCCTTCCGACATCGATATCCGGCTGCTATTCTACCCAGAGCATACAGTAATAGCTATGCCATAATTGAGGTATGACAAACAATATCCTCCACCCGTCCATTCCTATCAGCTTTAGAGCAATTAATAAGCTATCATTTTTATAATTATATACATATTTCATATTTAAAAATACGCAGTGATGGCTAGTAGAGCATACACGTGTCTCTTTGTCATTTGGTGCTGTGCTTCGTGCGTGAAAGTATGCCTATCTAGATTACTAATAATTATATAAGATGACACAGTTCCGATTGTATATAAGAGCACGACATCAGTTACTTGCGCGCTTCCAGCAATACACGTTATTGTGTTGTAATGTCTAAATTGCTTGTAAGGATATGCTGCAAATGTGGCCCTGATATTCGTGACAGCTGTTGGTGTTTTATGATATAACCATGCATTCATTCGTCAAAGTTGTGGTGGATGAAACTTTTTTTTAAGTCCATAGGTAAAATTTGCAAATTCGAAGGACCTCAAGTCGACGATGCAAGAATAAATAAGGCAAGTCATCGGAAGCGAGTCGCCCATGCCACGTTGATAGCACCAAACCGGAGTGATCAGTATGCCGCTCCTTTACGATTGTATAGTAACGTGTTGGCGCGGCAAAGAACTGTCTACGCTATTAGATCCGCAATAGTTTATGATGATCTTTGTGTGGGAACGAAGTACACAACACTTCAAACACGCGATAACAACTGCTTTGCCAACACACTTGCACACACTGGAGTTGACGAAAATGCCGAATGAAGTATACAATTCCTCGTCCATCAAATTTGCAAAAGATAGGAAATTACAATTATTTTCAACAAACATATTTTTACAAAAAAACATTCTAAGAAAAAAAACACTAATTTTGATTCTTGTAGTAGGACGAATCCAGTTAGCAGTTATATGTGCGATTGAGAATTGATTTGATTAATTGGAATGGAAGGCGTAGAAATACACTTGCTTGTAGTAAAGTCGCGGGCGAGAGCCATAAACAAGCTTTACATACCTCAATTTTTCAAAATACGAAATTGTAGTAACACTTCTTCGTCATTCCTGTATTTACAAGTAATGCTACTGACTTCTCAACACATATGCGTCATAACTACAGCTTAGTATGTATATATTCGCAAAACACTTTCAAAGGACACTCCATTTTCAGATGTGCGTAGAGCATAACGACGCTATTGAACTTCTACACATCGAAAAGGACGCGAGGAAGGTGGCATGTGTTATGTGGACGGATGTGTCACATCCTAAGATCTCGAACTTAGCTACAAGATCCACTTGTGTTAAAATCGTGAGTGGATATGGGTATCTTCAGATACACACGCTGAAGCTTCCACATGCTGAGTCTACACTCATGTCGAGCTCGTCGTATTGAAGTAGAGTAAGCGTTACGTGAATGCGGTTACGCTCAATCCTAACGATACATCTGACTATATCGTGTGTAAGCGCATTAAAGAGCTCACACACATCATGTTATGCTCTTCAACGATCTTGTGGATAAATTTGACATTACCCGTCTCTTCCACCTGATACGTGGACGCTCAACCAACGAACATATGTGGCCGAACGAATAATGTTAGCTTGAGACAGGACCACGTCAACTCGACGTCCTATCGTTTATCTATACAACAGGAAATACGAGATCTTGAGAACGTGGTTTACGGAACGTTGAGAGCGAGAAATATTGCTTCCATATCACAGGATATTGAAAAGACAAAATCGCTGCGAGGAGACACGGCGATAATCTAATGATTGCATCATGCGAATATCTCATAAGGGTGTCAGTGACGACCATCTTCTACCATGGAAGTGCATATATGCATGGTAAGACGATGTTTCGACATCTCAATAGCTTAGAGACCGTACAAAAGTTGTGTCATTTTGATTAAAGTACCATTCTGGTGTACAACATAAAATCAAACTGCAGGTCTCTTGATGGGACTTCCTCTCATCATACTTGCTTCGTGCTTCGCCGTGGTGGTTAAGCACATTAATCCCCTTTGAGATCGGTTTGACAAAAATATGTCACTTCGTGATCTAGTCGGCTATGGGGCGTCGAGCAACCTTGGTCATATTTGATTCCTATCTGTATGCTAATTATCTTGCTGCCAGTCACTACAGTACCAAGTTTCCTTTTACGATTAGCATCTGTCGGAAGTTGATATTTCGGCTGTAGCCGGGTACTGAAAACACGCCGGTGGATTTTGCTAGGCAGTGCTAATTTAGTATTTAGGTGAGGTAGTTCTAGAAGGTTTTAAGGCATAGGTAAACGTGTGGCTGCGGCCTCTGCCGCAGTCCTGAGGCAGCTCACGTTGTGATTGGTAAGCCACTAAATAGGGCCCCAGCGGGGGGCCGAAACGCGTCTGGCACGCGTCCGAATACAAGGCATTTTGTTATTTGTTCGTTTGTTTCCTAAAGCATCATGATCAACAGTTATGAACCTATGATAGTCTCAAGTAAGTTAAGGTCAATGATACTTTAAGGAGATTAATTATACATCGTGCAGTAGTAGCTTCCGTAACAGTGATAAAACACGCAGCAGGAATTTGCGGTGCGATTGATTTTAGCTGTGCGATAATGAAGCCACGTACTTGATCTGCATGACAAATCGGGTGCTCCTTTGATGCACATCCGCGCATATAAGTGTGTGTTGTATGGTGGAGTAACACTCTATTGTAGCGATGTTAATTGTTTGTTCATCAAACGTACATCTTGCCAATGTCGTAACGACCTTGTATTTATTCTTTCTTATACACTTAGAGAAAAATAATAAACGGAATTATATATCGTTGTCAAATCGGAATAGACACGTTTTGTTCGTTCGCCGGGGATCTCGTCAGCGGCTTCTTCTACTAAAATTGATATTGTTCTATCCTGCGATACCAACTGAGGACATTTTAAATCACCCCCCTATCTGCGCTAATATGGTAATAGGGGAGCTGAATGTTGAATGAATATTCGTAATGATATTACAATTTACAACAAGAACAAAGAGATAATTGTATACTATCGAGTGGGATCGAGTGATTTATTGAGCAAACATTCGCCATTGTTCTATTTAATAAAAATATATCACCTATTATGTCCTGGATTCTAGGTCAAGTACGTTAAGGTTTTAATAAATAACCGACTAAATATCTAGATTGGTTTTATACTGCATTAGATATATCGCAAAGCAAATTAACGGTATCACATCCTCCAGATGTCGCGATGCATCATATTTAGTGCTCTAATTGGTCGATAAGCATTGACATTATTCAGGATAATAAGAAGCTTTCGTTACTTTTATTAAATTGCGGCTTATCATACCGTCGCGATCACAATTATATTGGGCGATCCACGACCGTGGAAAGCAACTAAGATCTCCTATAAGCCCAGATTATGCTAATAATACAGATACTACATCCTTCATTCTACCTCACGAGTCAAAATGCAGAGAGATACTGTCGATCTTGCAATTACTAAACCTTTTAACCTTCAGTGTACCTCGCGAGTCGTACCGTAGAGATGCAGTATTTTTTGCATCACAAGTATGGTGAATTAAGCGGCCTGTTTGTGATAAAGTGAAGACATTAACATAAACTCTTATCTATTAAGTTTATTTGAAATTACAAAAAGTGTTAGAAAAATTCGAAAATCGATGATCATATCTCTTTCGGACAGACCCATGACTTTTCGATGGTCAAGGGCTTCGGCCACATCGGTTCACATACATCGCCTTTGTAATAATGGAGTTAGGCTCAAGAATGAACTTTAAAGGCAACAGAATGCAACTGGACGCAAGCTTGTCACGTATAGCCAAGTGCAATACTCAAATTTGAACAGTCACATAAGCGATCTTTGGCTTGATATCACTTCTAATTAAAAAACAGTCAAATGCATATCGCGCAGAATGGAACCAATCGCCACAAAATGCAGATGATATTATAAGCTTTCATTCATAGTCATGTCTACTCCATATCATCAAGGGTCTCATCCGTCCTAACGCTATACCATAGGTTTCTTAAATCGAATATTTATGTCACTAGCTTATTCCTTGATCAACGTTTGTAGCATGTGTATTAAAATGAAAACGATCCCATCGCGTCATCGTAGCTCCTGGATCTATTATCGGTGATAAATATTAGAGGATCATTTGTCTTGACGAATGAGAAATGAGAAATAGACTCGTTGAAAGAACCTGAGACATTACGAATCTCACAACCGACCGCTAAAAACTGATTGTCCCTGTAGCTAATTTTATATAATGATGAGTACGAGATTCACTTTGACGCACCATGGTGTGAGTATAATCAGATATTGTATACGGAAACAATAGTATATAGAGTTCATCCATAAATTATCAATCATGATGTCATTGAATATATTGTATGTCGTCGGGGACGCTACATTTGCAGTATTTTCTTATTGTAATGCGCAAGACGCATCCCGTAACTTTGAGCTTATTTATAAGATGCGTGGGTATGCAAACTCTCTCAAATTCATCAGATGATTCCTTAAGTATCAATTTTTCTGATCACATGTTACTAACCAATGCTTCTAGTATATAATTTTAGACCCGGATATTATTCAGATTCTAGGAATAGTTCATGCATTTCTATGGACGTCTCTCAATAGATGATGTCAAACATTTTCAAATTTAAAAACCTTCATAGATGATTGTACGAAGGCCAATATTAGAATCTACATATTTTGCGCAGTCAAAGTATCTTACAAACCACATTTACTCCATCGATAAGCTATTTATACCTCTTTTACTTTAAGCTAACCGTTTTTGACCAAATACTAACATAGAATCAGCTCAATGTTACGCGCAATGACTATCTATAATGTATCACCACTCTATTCGCGCAATATTTTTCTCGTAATCTCATCCTTGTCCAAATGATCTACTAAGTCGACTTCTTGTACGATTTGTACCTACTCGCACACTGCTAATTCGATATATATCCACACATCTACATATTTTATATTTAACTAAAGATCAATCACCCATCGGTTGCTTTCTTGCAAGCATACTTCATAAATTTATTCATCGTTTATTATTTGATAATATTCAATTAGAGTAGTGTGCTTCATGCATTACAATTACATTATAATTATAGACCCGTCACTGGTGACCGGATGGTCATGTTGCCGTGACAAATTATGGCTCAATTGTCTTCTAGACATTATAACCCATAGGCTTATGGAGTCCTAGATCAAATGATCTTATCGACTACACGGACAGGGGCTGTATATTTGCCCGAAAAACCTGCACATTTGTGTTTCGCGCGGCTATCCACCACATTTAAATGGTTGTGCGAATCTACTAGCGATATCTTTCCATATGAGTCCATCCCATGCGATGGTAAAATCACGCCTTGCTTTTAGGCACTCTAAGAAATTGCTTAATGTTTAGTTGATGAAACATGAAATTGACATCTACACGGTTTGAACGTGCTCCACCATGAGACACGACAATATATACCGTTGTAATGCTAGGACGCATCCGATTTGTCATGCAGATCAAGTACGTGGCTTCATTATCGCACAGCTAAAATCAATCGCACCGCAAATTCCTGCTGCGCGTTTTATCACTGTTACGGAAGCTACTACTGCACGATGTATAATTAATCTCCTTAAAGTATCATTGACCTTAACTTACTTGAGACTATCATAGGTTCATAACTGTTGATCATGATGCTTTAGGAAACAAACGAACAAATAACAAAATGCCTTGTATTCGGACGCGTGCCAGACGCGTTTCGGCCCCCCGCTGGGGCCCTATTTAGTGGCTTACCAATCACAACGTGAGCTGCCTCAGGACTGCGGCAGAGGCCGCAGCCACACGTTTACCTATGCCTTAAAACCTTCTAGAACTACCTCACCTAAATACTAAATTAGCACTGCCTAGCAAAATCCACCGGCGTGTTTTCAGTACCCGGCTACAGCCGAAATATCAACTTCCGACAGATGCTAATCGTAAAAGGAAACTTGGTACTGTAGTGACTGGCAGCAAGATAATTAGCATACAGATAGGAATCAAATATGACCAAGGTTGCTCGACGCCCCATAGCCGACTAGATCACGAAGTGACATATTTTTGTCAAACCGATCTCAAAGGGGATTAATGTGCTTAACCACCACGGCGAAGCACGAAGCAAGTATGATGAGAGGAAGTCCCATCAAGAGACCTGCAGTTTGATTTTATGTTGTACACCAGAATGGTACTTTAATCAAAATGACACAACTTTTGTACGGTCTCTAAGCTATTGAGATGTCGAAACATCGTCTTACCATGCATATATGCACTTCCATGGTAGAAGATGGTCGTCACTGACACCCTTATGAGATATTCGCATGATGCAATCATTAGATTATCGCCGTGTCTCCTCGCAGCGATTTTGTCTTTTCAATATCCTGTGATATGGGAGCAATATTTCTCGCTCTCAACGTTCCGTAAACCACGTTCTCAAGATCTCGTATTTCCTGTTGTATAGATAAACGATAGGACGTCGAGTTGACGTGGTCCTGTCTCAAGCTAACGTTATTCGTTCGGCCACATATGTTCGTTGGTTGAGCGTCCACGTATCAGGTGGAAGAGACGGGTAATGTCAAATTTATCCACAAGATCGTTGAAGAGCATAACATGATGTGTGTGAGCTCTTTAATGCGCTTACACACGATATAGTCAGATGTATCGTTAGGATTGAGCGTAACCGCATTCACGTAACGCTTACTCTACTTCAATACGACGAGCTCGACATGAGTGTAGACTCAGCATGTGGAAGCTTCAGCGTGTGTATCTGAAGATACCCATATCCACTCACGATTTTAACACAAGTGGATCTTGTAGCTAAGTTCGAGATCTTAGGATGTGACACATCCGTCCACATAACACATGCCACCTTCCTCGCGTCCTTTTCGATGTGTAGAAGTTCAATAGCGTCGTTATGCTCTACGCACATCTGAAAATGGAGTGTCCTTTGAAAGTGTTTTGCGAATATATACATACTAAGCTGTAGTTATGACGCATATGTGTTGAGAAGTCAGTAGCATTACTTGTAAATACAGGAATGACGAAGAAGTATTACCACAATTTCGGATTTTGAAAAATTGAGGTATGTAAAGCTTGTTTATGGCTCTCGCCCGCGACTTTACTACAAGTAAGTGTATTTCTACGCCTTCCATTCCAATTAATCAAATCAATTCTCAATCGCACATATAACTGCGAACTGGTCCGTCCTACTACAAGAAAATCAAAATTGGTGTTTATGTTTATATCTAAAATATATTTCAGCATCGCTTCTAAATATGCAAATAATCGGATCTTCTGCCTTGAGAGAGCACTTTGGCTTTTGAAAATGTTACAACAGCAAACACACTTTCTTTTCGAAAGCTGGTTGGGCGTATCGTGCGAAGGGACGAATCCTTCTCGCGAAACTTGACAACCATCTTTATTATATATTCACATACGTTTTTTTTGTAAAATGATTAGACAAAGCATAAACAACACCTGGTAGACAAGTTCATTCCCTTACATGGTATATTTACTTATCGAATGATGACGGGTATCGCAATGCGCTCACGCGTTTGTGCGAGGGAGCCTAAAATTCTTAAGCGACAATACTTCTTATTATGTAAAAGAGGAACGCTTCTTAGTATGTATAGGTGACCTGTATTATAATGATAAGGTTATGTACATAATCAGTAATTAACAAATATTCTCCTTACTGAGACCAATGTGGATACACATATTGTTGACGATCAGCTCGCTGGTAATAGCGCATAGCCCACATGGCCGACAATCGTTTTGGCTGATCTAAACGTCTGTCTAGCTGTTCATTATACAATCGAGAAAGATATTTTCTCAAGATTAAGAGCAGATATATATTTGCCTCTGCTACGATTATATTAATATGATTACTTTGCCAATTCAACGTGATGGATATGTCGCCGTACAAAGTGACAGCTCGGTCAATTTTGTACGCGACATATTAACGGAAGCATACTTTTGTAGAAATGGGCCAGGCCTGTGTAGTAATTTAAGTATCAGCAAATTGTATTTGTGATGTTCCTCTATATTGAGGACGTTTACTGACTGCATTAGATTACTTTAAACTTTACTATAAAGGTGTTCCATATCACATTACGGAATGTCTTTTAACCCTTTCATTACAATTCACATTTCTTCGTGCATATACCATTTGCAGTCTGTCTCCTAAACGATAACATTTGTTTGAAAATTAGTATGGCCAAAGGCCACTGCATTGCACCTATAAATTATCGGTAATTCCGCCAATACATTTAGTGCGCAATACAAGCGATTAACCTTTCGATATAAATCGTTCAATATGCCTCTTCGGGACGGATAACATTCGGTCTCAAATAGATTTCATATGATTGCATGTATTTATTTGTACCAAAAGCACCAATTTCGTTTCAAATACATCGTTGCTCAAACAAACTAGCGTATCGTATGCAAATCGTACTGGTAGGTTCTTGCAGATTTTTATGCATGGAAAATCATGGAAGAGAAAATACTGGGTACGGGTGCACAACTTATTTATGACACGACACCTTACAATTCATTCATATGGATAATGTATGTAACATGAATACAAAAATACAAATGTAATACGTATAAAGGTGAATTTTATGCCAATTCTTGTGGGGGAATTCATCGTATCCGGATCGCAATACCAAGACTTTTGGACGCCGTCATCTTAGAAGCAATGTCACCGTTGATGGAAATACCATTGGTGGCAGTGTCAACGCCCATGTCGTCGTCATTTGCTCTACCAATACTTCGAATGTCGTCCACCATCTACGGCAAAGACATTCGTCTTTCACCAATTTTGCAGTAGATAGTAAAATCCAAGTGACGTGTCGTCAGATCGGGGCCCATTTACATAGAATAATACGCACACTTAAAATTTCGCTTTTCGCGCAGTATTGCGGCCATCACAAAATTATTTGCTAATCCTGGAAGAGGTTTTGTTGTCATTCTGGTTATTGCAGTATGGATGATGCGAAGATAGATGCAATAGTGATATTTAAACTGGAAATTATTGCGAATGAAAGCTCAGAAACGTGTTGAACCTCCTAATTTATATCATACGCTTGAACCGATCGACTCGCGCTGTATTTTAATGCGATCTTAGCATATTAGGACACTTGCGCGTAATCAGATGACTAATATTTGCATTACAAATCTTGTGTATCATGTGTCAAGATACGCACGTCTTTAGAACCGTATGGTGTTAAAAGAAGAGATCAAAGAATGTAATTGGGTTATCCGATAGTAATAAACAAGCGCAAATGCTTCATAGATTTCGAATTGCTAACAATTCCAATGGATGTCAATGATGTAGTATATCTGCTTTTCTAATACACTCCTGAGCATCAATACTTTGTAACGCATAGTATACGCTGTTCGTCATTTCTTGGTTCTGGCGCTGTAATTTATTGTTTTCATCTTGTGGTGCACGTAAAAGATGATATGGTGCACCACATGTTATCGGTATCGATCAATTTAGCGAGACGATGATCAAGCGTGGTAATTATTTAAAACATGTAATCTACTTTTTTATTTGTCAACATGTGCGAGATGTTGCTTCGATAAGTTTTTCTTTTACATGTCAACGCATAATTCTGAAAAACGAGATAATAAATACGCGATGTTGAATGATATAGAGCATCAGCAAAGTCTCATATATGTCACTACGACGAATTTATGCTATGATGGTAATATATACTCTTTCAAAGTTGTCCCACTCGATCTGAAAATGTAAAGAGATCAGTTTGCCGTGCATGAAGGCTGATCGTATTTACCTATGAATTTAGAATTAGCGTCGCTTACATAGATCTTTAGGCATTCATATGATTTAGGCAAAGGAAAACCTTATAACGTGCTCGTACACAGCTAAAGAGGACGTCAACATTGTACCGACTATTTGATGTAGAAGTTTTAAGTTGGAAGAGCGTCTGAATACATCATCTGTGCAAAATATAGTACCAAATGAGGTTTACTTTTCGGAAAAGTAAATGATATAAGTGCGACAAAGTTAAAACCGACGTCGTAACGAAATCATTGCTGCTTTTCCACAACTGGCAATGGTTAAGATGCAATGTTCGTGGCGACTTGAAATTCTCAATATCGTTATATATCTGTCCATGCCATAGAATGACAATGAATGTATCTTCATTTTGATGGTAATAACTTTTTGCCTATTTACAAACCAATAATGATTTATACTAATAATCTACGAATTTTAGCGCATTATCCCTGATAACCGTATGTTTGATCGATATTGGGACCATTCGGTGTACAAATATGAAATCACATTAGGCTGAGACACATCCATCTATAACTCTTTTCCACTCTACCAGGATGTAGTGCTAACTTCTACGCAGGAGATGACTCTTCAAGCCTAAAATATGTTGTCTGACTATATGCCGTAGTAGTGCGCTACACCAGTTCGAGATGTCTTATCGGCTTGTAGCTGCCCTTCATCTTGCTCTGGTAAAGAGGAGGCGAAACGTTTCTTTCGCGCTTATATTTTTTTCATTGACTTTGGACCGCTTCACTTAGCAAAACGAGCATGCTGATTGGAACACAACTCAGCGGTAAGCCTAGACGGAAGCTAAAAGGTGTGACTTTTCCATACAGATCTGTGAAAGACCAACACTTTCAGCTTGTTAAACCATCCACATAGAGTGAGATATACTCAGCAAAAATAATGTATGGCTGTCGTTTACGCAACTCTCAGTCCAACTTAAACTTAAGATAAACTAATCGCATATACTGGCGTAGAATGCGATGCCAAAAGAGCTGTGCCAACTCTAAAATCATAAATTTTATTCATAACTGATATAAGTAAAAAAACTTCTGTCGACAAGACCAACATTGAAATTTTCTCTTCTCTTTACATGTTTGTTTGGACGAAAAGAGGCGCGCCTATAATCGTCGAACAATAACTTCGTGGGTGTTGATCCTAATTTGCGGATTCCTAAAAAGGTCAAAAATGTCGACTTTGATATGGGATACCATAATTGTACTACATATGCGTGTCATCGTTACACTGTGGTGCACCGATTATCAATGTCGAACGAAGTAAGTTCGCTGGGGCTTAGGCGCTTAAGCCACCCAATAGATACTTTCAGGTTAACTTTTATTAGAATAAAACATTGCATACTAGTGCTAAGATAGCATTGAATCGACGTGTTTCAAATTGAATATTCAGTATTCCACATTTTAACTCATATGAAACTTGTTTGTCGTTGATGCGTCTTTGATCATAGAAGTTTGAGGTCTTACTAAGGCAATATTGAGCACTTCTTGCTTCGATGCACCAACCTTTAATCCCCTTGAGCCAAAACGACGATCTCTGTGGGATAGTAAACTCATTGAATTACATTTTCCAGAAATACTTAAGAAGTTATGTCGCATTTCTAACACTTTGTTAACTCGTTGACTCGCTGAATCCTTAACTCGTTGACTTGCAGCTTGTTATAAGAACCAATAGCTCTTTAATTACAATTGTTTTTAGAAAATATATGTGGCAACTCCACTTTACTTAGACTAAGTGGCTCTTAGCATCATATTAACGTTGTTTATTTTAACGTACTCATTTTGGCGCCGAACCCCGAGGCGCATCAAGGTTTCGGAATGCATTCGAAAGCCGAAGCGTCACAAATAAATCGACGATAGAGACTAGCGGTTCACAACAATGAAGAATGTAATATGTCGGGCAGACACTGATAAAGATTGCGCAGTTTTCTTTACCATTTAGAAACTCCTTTTTGGAATCCTGTAGTAACACAATAAGCGTATGCTTTGGGGATACTGTAAGTAGTTTAGATATACATTTGTTCAACTACTCAGAAGCCTATAAAATAGCAGGCACTTTCAATCACAGTTCTTCTAGTTTATGCGTCGCCTAATATAGTGTCAATGAAGTCAGGCGTGTAATGATGGTCACACGTTTACTTAGTTTCGCCTTGTTTACACAGTTCATATTCAGCCTCTTGACATTGCTCTTGCTGCGTCAAAACTATGTATGCAAACTGCCATGTGCGAACTTTCTCTACCTTTTCGATGGTATAGTAAAAACAATCTAACAGCAACATCAGGTCAGAAGAAGTTAGCTTGTCTGACGCAGTTGCACCTGTGCAGTAGAAGTAGGACCTACAAAAAAGTTATTGAGCGTTAATTACCCTTCGTTTGTAACTTTACCATATCCAGTTGATGATTAGTACTGAAACTTGACCTAGGAATGTTACACCTGGCACTCATCCAGTGTGCCCATCATTGTATGTCGACCCTGTTCCCATATGACGTCCGTATGTCTTCGTCTCATCTATCATATCCGATTGAACTCCGGCATGACGATATTCCTCGCCAATCCCATATGTCAAGCTGTCACATCTTGATCTTACCTGACAACTTGTTAGCCAATCAGGTGAGGCTTTCCTTTACCTGTCGTGTGTTTTGCAGTCTTTAATTCGAGCTTCTATAACCTGTCAGCAATTACATCTTCATACATTCCTATATAGCGGAAAGTGGTACGTATATTGACACGTCAAATATTAAGCAATTTCTATTTCGCTCGACCAGTGACGCTGTAAATTAATAAGAATCACGATAAACATCGTTTTTGTAATGATCGACAGTAAAGAGACGGGAAGTAAGGATATATTGAAGTGGTACACCTGCAAGTGTGTACTAGTACATTGCAAATTTAAGCTATTCGTGTGAGATGATAAACTACAGGCAGCGCTCATATGATCTCGACCTTCATGTCTTTCACATTCGAACAGTGTCTGACTGTCAAACTTTTTTCATCGCTTGTGTAAGAATGAATTACAAAGTCTCACCGTCATATCTCTATGGTAGTAACAGAAGCGCTGGTAGATATCGCCACATGCATGATGCAACAATTAATACTTATACGCTCTGCTGTAGCGATCGGCGAGCTTTTTATACAAATAAATGCCTTCGATCTTCAACATTGATTTCCATCAAATCAGGCACACAGTCATACCTCTACATGAGGGTCCTCATCGAGGGAAAAAATTTAATTTGAGGAACTCCGTGTCCCGCATTAAGCTGCGTCACTTGGCTTCGTTTGCTGACTCTATATAATCGACAGAAGGAACAAGGTACCACAACAGCGCATACCAACCACCTGAATCTGCTATCAAATGGACTTTCCATAGTCTCGCAATACCTGCCAATTTGCACTTTTGCTTCCTTCCTACCTAGAGCATGTCGACAAATCAAACCATTCTCTTAATGAAGCAATAGCGTCTGGTCTAAATACACATCACACGCACACCGGACATCAATTTGGCTCCAATTTAAGACTAAATTATATAAAAACTTGCATTTGGATAAGTACAACGTCAGCAGAACGGATTCGCCAGGCACCAAACAATGCGTTTCTATACACGGGTTAAAAGCGCAATCGAGAGTTAACTAGAATTTTATTCGTCTACTATCTTCTCAATGACGGTAACAAAAATTTTATAGACGAGATACTAATAAAATAAGGTCGCTCAATCAGATTTGCTCAAATATCAAGCGAGAACAAGCCGCGGCTATAGAATGGGTAGCTTCAAAAGTATAAGACTTGGCACGGCATCCAGCGGCGTTTCATTACGGCTAGGCAAACACAATTGATTGCGTTCTACTGAAAGTAAATCAAATGGAACTTCAAGAGCGGATTGGCCGATAGCTACCACGGTACATTCATAATGTTGACAAATCAGCTCTCTTTAATTGACCACCTCCAAACAAGACACTGGCAACGTTCAGTCAAAACGGAAAGAAGTCAGAAGAGGGTCGTTTATCAGTCGAAATGTGCTGACAGGACCAGCACCGCGAAGATGGATCGTTGTCATAGGCAAGTCGGAGTAAGTACGAGCTTCTTGCAAAGCCAAAACCAAGAAAATGAAGTTTGTTTACTTTAACGAACAGACTGCGTAGCAAAATAGGCCAACTTTTGCTGAGTGCCTCCGGCATTTTCGACGCCAAGATGTACGGGTAACGAGTTCTTTTATTGCTGGAAACGCTTCGTGTCACTATGCCGCCCCTGGATACTACAATGTTTAGCTGGAATAATTGCCGCCAACCTGACAGCACATCCTTTTTAAGCGCCCGAAGCATGTTAGTTTGGATGAATGGTCTCTTGACCAGCAATTTTCCTCACGCGTTTAATTATGATTAATTAGCTTCCTTTATTTAAAACGCGGTATAGAAAAAATTTAGTTTGATGACTCCTAGATGCAATCCACACCAGAATCGACGAAATGTTGAATTTCCGACAGGCTGTGCGCTTCGCGATTTTGAGCTGATAGGAGGTACCCAAGCAAGTAATTCGAAAGTGCTGGATCAAAAGTGATATCGTTGAGGATGTGACGATGGTCTATCCTATCCTAATGCTCGACTAAAACAAACTCATTGATGAATCTGTTGGGAACCAGCCGATCAGCTCATGGAGGGCTCGACTTGCGGCGTCAGTGTCGACAAGTACATCGGTGCGGATAACGACGAGCCGATCGAGTGGAAATCAAACACGATAGAGCATTTAACAATTTCGAACGACAGTGATGGTGATAGTGCTGATGAGGTGACGGTTGAGCGATCCGAGGCCATAGAATGTTGTCTCCGTCTGTCATCCTTTCTTTCGCTACAGCACTATAGCGACGAATAGAACGAGAAGCGTATAAGTGTCACCGAGCACGTTAAGAACTAGCGCTAGATGCTAACGACTCAGTTTACCATAGATTAATTTTTAAATGGGGTTCCAATTGACCCTTCATATTAGCAATATTTATATAAGTAACGAGGCAAATGCGCCATGTTTTTTTTTAAATCCGCTACATGAAGGTACGTCTGTATATACCAATCTCTTAGCCCTATAAGTTACACGATCGTCGCGAGTTTGATGCTTTGTGTAACGAGGTTACACGTCGACTAATAGTCGACAATAGGTGTGGTACACATAAGGGATGGGAACCCCTCTAAAGTAATATTAGAACACAAGTATCAATTTTTGAAGACTGATGTCTGTCAACCATTGATTACGATATCTTTTAATAGGTTTATTTAGAACATTAGTGAGTAGGACAATTACTTTGTTCTACGGTGTTCTTTTAGGTTAAAAGAAGAAAAAAAATTTAGTTCCCATTGTGATCAACAAAAGACACGTGCGTCTCTGAAGCGTCTTGAGATCTTAAGGAAGTAGCAACTCCTTGTTAAGGCAGCTATTCCTTGTTTACTCAGTTCGTTTGATTCTTTGAATTATTTGGTCCCCCTGGAACAGGGACCGTAAGCTCTCTGAGCTTGTTGACTCTTTCAGTCGAGTTCTTTGAACCAAACCTTAGCTCTCGGAGCTGTCGACTCTTCGAGTCGGGTTCATAGAACCAAAGTTGCTCATTGAGCGTTAAGTCTTCCTCTGACTTAAGGAGCTGTGTAGCTCCGCTACACTTGGTGGCACTTGTAGTCAATCTACTCCTGAGTTGGTAACGACTGATCCTCTGTGAGATTAGAGCAATCCACACACCTCTCTGAGGCCCATAAGGTCGCGCTTGGTAAGCTGACCGCTTCCGTAGGCCCTGATTTTGTGGAGTTTCTATCTGCACAAGGTCCCGATGTGCAAAATGCACGAGTCGAGACCTGCATGCAGTATGAAACGGCCCTTCTATGGCAGGTTCAAAACCAAGCAGCGTCGTCTATGCCGACATGCTACGTGGCAATGCCACTTGAAGAGGCTAAGCCTCGTCCCCTTCGAGTAAACGTCAAACATTACTCCGGGAAGGAGGAGAAAACGTGACCCTCTGGATCTGTGAGATTGAGATGGCCATAAACTCTGGCCTTATCTCACTGGAGTACCAGCGGGTTTCGCTGGCCATCTCCAAGCTCGATGGAAGAGCTAGAGTGTGGGCTCTGACGTGTGGCACGTCGGTCGACTTGGCGTTTCCCACATAAGATTCGCTCAAGTTAGACGAATTGCGAGTTTTCTCGCCGCCAACTAGTCCTGTCGCGTTTGTTCACGCTTCTTGTCTACCCGTCAAATAAATAGGTTTACGGACTATGTCCAAGAGTTAAGAACTCTGATGGCTGCTTTGCAGTCCGACCCTCTCCCGGAGACAGTATAATTGGCTGTCTTCTTGGAGGTTCTTCGGAGTGGCGTTGCCAGGACCGATGTGTTTCCAATCCATCCATCTACTTTTGAGGAGGCTGTTAGTATCGCTCAAAATGCTGAGCACAACTTCAAGTCGGCCAGACTTGGTTGGAATAGGTACAACCCAAGCTATGCGAGGGCAAGACCTCTGCGAGCACCTCGGCTTACTGTAAGCCCGACAGGATGGATCTCAGCCATGCTGAAGATGAGGTGAAGCGGAGCTTCATGTTGCAGAGCAACGACAGGAATTGAAACTCTGTTATATGTGCGGAAGCACTAAATATTTGTGTCCCACTTGTCCTTCGTGTAAGCAGCAACCGAATCCTATGGGTAGAAACACCATCCCCAACCAGTAACCTGGTAGGGCACGGGGAAGCGTCGACACCCAGTAGGCGCGGGGTGCCCTATTGGGGTAGAACTGAGTTCTGTCACTTCTCAACGAGGTAGAGCTAAACAGGGCTTAGCCTCACCGTGCTCTGTGCCCACCAGCACAGAGCGTGGATACAAGTCTGGCTTGTTAGTCACCGAGGCGACATTTAAAGGCTTTGAGAAGCATTGGTCGATCCTAATCGACTCCGGAGCATCATGCTATTATGGTCGACGTCGTTTTCGTGAGAGAAGTCAGCGATATGCTGAAGCGCTCAAATCGCATGAAGGTGATTCAATCACCGTTCGTTTAGCGACGGGTAATCGCGTCACTATTTCTAAATTTACGTTGAACTTAGGCGTGAAGGTTTTGGACTTTGACAGCACAGAACTCTGTCTCTTCCTTGACTTGTATTCGAGATTCGATCTCATCTTAGGCATAACCTGGCTCGAACGCCATGAGACATGGGTTGATTGGAGGTCTAAGACCTTAGGCGCAACGCGCAATGTTCCTAGTGAAGATTTGGAAAGTCATGAACCCACCTTTGCTAGGCAACAAATGCGCTAGTGGCGCGAGCCATTGACGTAAGATGTCAATATACTGGACATTGGTATGTCAGAGTTAATTAACATTAATGCCAATGACATCCATATTGAACGGAGCTCTTTCACCGTGTGTGAGGGGAGTTATACTCCGTTGAGTGATACCCGTTGTGATACTGAGTCACTGCATTCTGCAAGCATGGTTAGTCTAGAACCGAGACATCAATAATGTAATTCCTATGATGTGAGTGGGGTGGCACGTAAAATCCCACCGACTGAGGCCCGGGGAGATAGCACCTCACTGAATATCGGTAATGACATTGTTGGCAAGAAGCCAGAGTGTTCATGGCTAGGCTCGGGTGCTGTACGTGTAGTGGTATGTGTAAATCTACTGGATGTAGTGTTCGAGTGACGTAACACTTCACCAGATGTCGTTCAAGACATGAGCTCTCGTATAGAGCGTGCTATGATGAATAGCAACCACGAAGACCCTACTGTCCCGGCCTCTAGGAGGCGTAAGGTTTCTTTAAGAAATACAAAGCGTAGGGTGGCAACTGTTAAGCCCCCAACGTCTAAGAAGTCACGAAGTGATAATAGTAATAATACACTATATACACTTGTCAAGGGGTTGACTGGTCAGATTGATGGCAATATTAGTCTTGAGACTCTTCCATCCTTGGATACTCTCTCTGGACTAGACGAAATTTCTGACGGTGAATTTAACTAAGCCTTACAGGCAGGAGAATTATCCGTGTTGGTGGTCATTCGGTCGTATATTGAGTTGATCTCATCATCGTTATTGGACGAGTCTGTCCTTGAAGGCGCAAAGGCGGCATTGGATGCCCGTAGTGGATTCTTCGAAACTTAAGGATCCTCTTGATCCTTTCTATCCTTTGGTAAATGAGTTTCAGGGCGTGGTGTGTCACAACCGATCGTCCGTCTTACCTCCCGATAGAAATGTACGTCATGAAATTGACTTGGCTCCTGGAACTAAATACTGCGTAACACGGCAGTGTCCTTTACCGAAGGAACAGTGCGACGTCATTGACGACTTCTTTCGTGCAAAGCACGCGGCAGGGATGGTACTCGAGAGCAAATCTCCCCATTACACACAGACCTTATGCGTCAAAAATCCCAATGGGAAGTGGCGCATTGTTCATAATTACAATAAGCTTAATGCGGCCACCGTCCCGGATCAGACACCGATTTCGAGGAAGGATGTCTTCAGAACAATATGGAGGGATGTACAATGTGCAGTGCGCTCTACTTACTCGATATTTATTACCAAATGCTCATGCGAGAGAGCGATGTTCCGCTGACAGCGGTCAGCACATCAAGCGGTATGCTCTGGGAGTGGCTTGTTATACCACAAGAATTATAAAATACACCGGCTACATTCAATCGCCTTGTGACATAATTGTTCAGACCGCTCGAGGATATGCACAGGCCGACTTTGATGACATCTTTGTCCATATTTTTGCTATGAACGGTCGGTCAGATGTGGACAATCACATTGACCATTTAGGAGCGGTGCTCGAGTGCATTAGTACGAATAAGTTGTACGCTAACGTGTCTAAGTGCATGTTTGGTGCTGAAGAGATTCCTTTTTTAGGGTGCTTTATTGGTAAGCGAGATCTTAGAGCGGATCCCGCTAAGGTAAAAGACATAGTTGATTGGCCGGTTTCAAAGAACCAAAAGAAATTACGTAATAGCTTGGCCAAGCCAATCACTTGCACAAGTACAGTGCAAATTACGCCGGTATGGCTCGGCCATTATTCAATCTCCTTAAAAAGTATTCGTAATAGTGCTGGACTAGCACCGAGTATGTTGCTATTCGAGCAGAAAGAAAAGTCTCCTTCATGCGCCAATCTTGGCTTTGCCTGATCCTGATCGATCTTTCAGTGTCGTCTGTGACGCATCTGACTTTGCCATAGGCAGCGCCTGTTATAGACAGATTATGATGGACGGGAACGCGTCATTGCGTTTGAGTCCCGACAGCTGACTGATGCAGAAAATAACTATCCTGTTCATGACAAAGAGCTACTTGCAATGAAGTATGCTCTCGTCAAATTTAGAGTTCATCTTCTTGGCTCTAAGCTTTTTGTGATCTATACAGATCACGAGTATCTACGCACTGCGACCCAGTCGCCTCACCTCTCTCAGAGAATGGATCGTTGGATTTCCTTCTTTGCCGAGTACAACTTCGAGGTGAAGTATAAGCCGGGCAAGCAGAATGCTTTGGCTGATGCGTTGTCACTCAGGCCTGAATATGACCTTGCATATGTTCCAACTCTGTCGTCGTCGGTCACTGACCCAATCCGTACGGCACATGCCAAGGATGAAAACTGTGTATCTCTGCTACGTGCTCTAGGGAGCGATGAGTTTAAGGACCTAGACATCGAATTGTCTGCACGATCACGTGCGAGGATACATACATATTCCTTCGATCAAGGCCTGTTGTGCTATAGCACGGATGTGGAGGATACCCCTCGCATCGTTATCTCTAATGATGAGGAGTTGAAGTATCAAATCCTTTATGAGGCACATGATACTGCGTTGAGTGGTCATCTCGGTCGTGAGAAGACCTACGGCTCAGTTAGCCGATGCAATTGGAAACCCAAACTATACAAATGGGTGAGCACATATGTGCTTACGTGTGAAACGTGTCAACGGGTGAAACCCTCACCTCACGCGGACGAGCCACTGGCTAAATTGCAGATAACCAAAGGGTGTTAGGAGTCCATCAGCATGGACTCCTTGTTCGGTTTACCGCAAGATACGTATGGCAATACGGGTATTGTGTTCTTTGTAGACCGTTGAGCAAGATGGCTCATTTAGCGGCGGTGCCAGATACCATTGATGATGAAGGTATAGCTACGCTGTTTATCGATCGAGTGTTTCGACAACACGGTTTACCGTTGGCAATTGTCTCTGATAGAGATCCTCTCTTCACTGGTAAGTTTTGGAAGTCCATCTTTTAAGGTTCTCGGAACACGTTTGGACATGTCCACAGCGGGTAATCCGCAGACTGATGGTCAAACCGAGTGAGCTAATTGCATCATCGGTGACATCTTGCGCAGTGTTTGCGCTAAAACGCCAAAACGTTGGAGTTCGATGCTCCCTGTCGTTGAGTTTGCGTTTATTAAGCAGTTCATGCCTCCACCGGATACACACCGTTTTATGTGAATGGTCTCACACACCCTCGCGTTCCATTAACGCTACCACTACGTAATTCAGGGCTTGGTTGGGGAGGAGTTGCCGATAGGCTTGCTGATAACAGCCCTGCTACAGTTTAAAAAGAGGTAAGCGAGTTTCTCGCAACGCGATTGAATGTCTTACGACGTCTGCGTGACGAACTGGCTGATAGCCAAGACAAGCAGAAGAAACAAGCTGATGCTAAAGGCACAGGTTGTATTAAACATTATGAGGTCGTAGACCAAGTTCTACTCTGTGCTATTAACCTACATACAAATGTAGTGTCCGACGTCTTCAAGATAAAGTTGCGCCCGCGCTTCATTGGACCATTCACGGTCGTCTCCAAGAAGGGACTTGCGTATACGCTCAACCTTCCGCGCAAACTGCGCACGCACCCCGTGTTCTACGTTGGCTTGCTTAAGCCGTATAGGGATCCGTCCCACGTGAACTTGGAGGCGCTTGCGCCGGGGAGGTTGGCCTTGCCATCGGTTGCTGAATCCGTATCAGGAGGTCAAGCTGAGCCTCCATTTGGGCTTAGCCCAACTCCAACGCCTGGACACGGGCTCGCATCGCGTCAAACGCACTCTGGTTCTTACCCAATGTCTCAAGGAGACCCCTCATCTCGAGAAGCACCTTCTCATGCCTTTCCTTCCGTATATTGACTCCCTCCGACGCTGCTCGATGAGCAAGGGAACCGCCAGTTCCATGTGAAGCGACTCCTGAAAAGACATCTTCGTCAGGGTCAATACCAGTATCTGGTGAAGTGGAGAGAGTACTCGGAGTCGGAGAACTCGTGGGAGTTTGAGACACCCCTGCGGCAGAATTTCCATTTGCCGTTGGTGTTTTTGAACATCGAGGCAGGGGTCATCCCTCGACCGAGAGCGCTTCTCACCAATAGTGGTGGAGGCAGGTGGGTAATTGGGTACCGCTTGACCATCACTCACATCAATCGGCACAGCCGGAGCATAGCGTGTGCGAGTTCGCAACTGGCCTCTGGCCTTAAGCTTGGCGTAATCATAGCAAAGTTTCGTTCTAGACGAACATCTGCCGCATCGGCACTTGCTCTGAGAGCTAACACGCTGCTGAGGTGCCGTTTCCGATGCACCCAGCGAACAAAAGCGTTGTATTCTTCCTCCTGAATTTCGCCTGCGAATAAGAAAATGGGTATACCCTTCATCGGTGGAATCGGTGCACCCCGTGCTAGCGTGTCAAGTAGCAACTTGTATTGACTTTGAGTCGTCAAGTGGGGTCGCAGGTACCTCTCACGAAGCGCCTGTCGACTCGCCACCTCATCAGAAGATGTCGGCTCAGCGCCAATGTCCCACGTTGCCAAAGAACGACCTGTCGTTTGGCGTATACGCTCTTCCACATTGAGTGGTGTGAACACCAAGCCACGACGACCCTCAAGGGTTGCAGCAAGCTGCATACGGCGCTGAGCTCTCTCCTCTTGTTGGGTAGCCAACTGTTGTTGCTCATAGAGCGGATTAGAGATGATGGTATCGCACACGATAAGTGTTTGATGCGGCGCCGATGGCGCGTTGGCTTCGCCACGCTCGGCAAATGGGTTTGGTGCAATATGAGGCGCTGCCTCTTGCACTGGTGAGTCGAACATTGTCCTATCTTCACCATGGATATCGGTATCGCTACCATAATCACTTCCACATCGATGCCGAGGTAAAACGAGAGAGTCGAGGAATCATGGGGTGGCGATGCCATGTTGTTTTGTGTTTTGCCAACCATAAAGTTGAAGCGCATACACACCATCCTCTTCGAGGAAAGAATTCGATTGACGTTTTGTGGAAACGTCAGTCTGGTAGGGGAGAAGGTTACGGGGTTACACGTCGACTAATAGTCGACAATAGGTGTGGTACACACAAGGGATGGGAACCCCTTTAAAGTAATATTAGAACACAAGTATCAATTTTTTGAAGACTGATGTCTGTCAACCATTGATTACGATATCTTTTTATAGGTTTATTTAGAACATTAGTGAGTAGGACAATTACTTTGTTCTACGGTGTTCTTTTAGGTTAAAAGAAGAAAAAAATTTAGTTCCCATTGTGATCAACAAAAGACACGTGCGTCTCTGAAGCGTCTTGCGATCTTAAGGAAGTAGCAACTCCTTGTTAAGGCAGCTATTCCTTGTTTACTCAGTTCGTTTGATTCTTTGAATCATTTTGTCCCCCTGGAACAGGGACCGTAAGCTCTCTGAGCTTGTTGACTCTTTCAGTCGAGTTCTTTGAACCAAACCTTAGCTCTCGGAGCTGTCGACTCTTCGAGTCGGGTTCATAGAACCAAAGTTGCTCATTGAGCGTTAAGTATTCCTCTGACTTAAGGAGCTGCGCAGCTCCGCTACACTTTTCTTACGTAACATATATATTTGAGCGTCATGATACAAGAAAGTTGTTTTAAAACGATCTGACAATCATCGGTACACGCCTTTTGCGTCAAACTATATATAGTCAAACCTCACATGTTGAAACCACGATCAATGCCGTGGAAAAACAACAAAATTCTAAGGTACCATCTATTGCCATCCACTCAAGTACCTCGGGGGCGGACACACCAGCGCAGTGTCGACCATTCGTTCGTGATGGTGTTATTGATGATAAAAACCGTCATAATTTCGATTGACTCGGGAGCGTCAACAACATGATCAAACCCGGTCTGGCGTCCAAAGTGCTCAGCGAACAGATAATATAAGCACGTCGTTTTGATGGTACCTGAACATCGAGTCAACCCACAAAGCGAGTGGAAGGTAGCACTCGAATCGAAGGTATGGAGTTTCCTAAGATACAGTGTACGGAGTTGAATCTACCGGAAACACATGACTTGATATTTGGTCAACCATGATTGACCATGTACAACCCCCAGATAAAATGGCGTACGCAACGAATAGAAGTTGCAGCACATTCGACGTTCGAAGACGTATATGGTATGACCTTCCACGCGAAGATGACTAGCGGAGCCTACGAAGAAATATTTTAATTAAAGGCTACCACCATCGAACATTATGAGATACCGTAAGAGCTTAAGCCATTACTGGACGAGTACAAGGACGTGTTCCCCGACCAGCTTCCGGAATAAATGCCTCCGACGCGATCGGTCAAGTTTGAGCTACAAATGAAGCCTGATGCGTTGCCGAGCTCACGGGCTCCCTTCCGTCTATTGAAGGTTGATCAGGACGCTCTCCAACAATTTGTGGAGGATAATATACGGAAAGGATGGATTGAGGTGTCAAACTCTTTATGATTCTCATATATACTTGGCATTCCCAAAAAGGATCCCGTATCCGGAAAGTTCCCTTAACGCGTCGAATGGCTTCGAAGCGGGCATTCTAATATTCTCATTCGATGGGCGATTGGCTACTTATATGTGAATAGCATGTCAGATGTGGCAAAAAATCCTTCGTTATTGATCGAGGAACTGTTGGAACGCATGGTGGGGTGTAATTTTTTAACGCTTCTAGATCTTGCGCGTGGGTACCATCAAATGGTAGTCTTACCATTAAGTCGACCTTATACGGCTTTTCGAACCCATAAGTAAACGTAATAATGGTGTGTAGCACCGATAGGTCTATCCGGAATGCCTGGTGTCTGGTCGCGGCTTATGCGAACGTTGTTCGACCAGCTCGAAACCTTTGTCGTTGTGTATCTTGACGACATATGTATTTTCTCCTGTACAAAAGACTACCACGTCGGACACGTTCGCGCAGTATGCGTCATGTTGCGCAAGGAGAAGCTTTATGCTCGACTCTATAAAGGTGCGTTTGGTCGTCAGGAGATTGCACTTTAGGGGCATATGGTTTCCGACGAGGGTCTGCGCGTCGACCCAAAGAAGACAGATACTATTGCAACATTTAAGACGCCGACGTTTCGCAAGGAGCTGCTGAGTTTTCTCGGACTCGCGAAGTATTAGCGTCGCTTTATCTACGATTTTGCCAAGCTGTCACGTCCTCTTAGAGAATTAACCAAGCAAGATACTCGCTGGAGCTGGGGGGAGGAGCAACAGCGATCGTTTAACGCGTTAAACCTCGCACTTCATCAGGCTCCGACGCTAACGCTACCAGACTTTACTCACCCTTTTATCGTCACTACGGTTGCGTCTGGGTTCTGCATGGGCGGTGTCCTATCTCAGCGCATCAATGATAACGACCACGCCATTGCGTTTTATTCGAAGCATCTGACCCCCATGTATTGAAATGATCGGCTCACGAGAAAGAGCTGTTAGCGATCAAGACTGCTTTCGAGAAATGGCGTCCGTTTCTCCACGGTAAATACTTTTCAGTGTACACCGACAGTTTAGCGTGCAAATGAAGACTCCACCATCCTAAAGTGTTGCCAAAGACGGCACGAATGCTGACGTTTTTATTCAGTTAGAATTTGTCTTACATCCTGTTATAGGACAGTCTAACGTCGTGGCCGACGCATTACCTCTCTGGCCGTGTCTGGGGAGCCATCCAGCGCGCTCGCTGTGCCTGCGTGCCCAGTTTCTGATCTGTCGCACGTCGTACATGACTATACGGATGCTTGTGCACTAAACTCTTATCTTTTATAGAAATACATGGTTCACTCCGCCCTCATGCGGTCCATTCCGCTCGAAGTCGCACACCTCTTACTCGACGATGAGGAATTGCGGGGGGAGTGGCGTCCGATAGGGACCGCTCAGGAGCAGATCCGCAACGCCAGGTTTCAAGCGGTGCGCGCACATCTCAGTGACAAAGTGCGAAAAACGATCCAGCAAGGATATCACACAGACAACTTTTTCCAAAAAATCTGGAGAACTCAACAATCGAATGACAACTTCATAATCGACAAAGGACTCATTTGTGTAAAACAAGATGAGGCAATACAGCAGATATGCGTCCCAAACATACCAGAAATAAAGACGAAGATTATATACGAGTTTCACTATGCAGCAACAGAGGCACATCCAGGAGTGCGCAGAACTTACCTGAAGCTAAAGCAATTGTACTATCGGCCGAAGATAATGGAAACAGTGCAGAAGTACGTAGAGACATGTGAAAGATGCACTCGATGGAAGCCTAACATCCAGCGAAAGAACGGACTAATAATTCCTTTCCCCATTCCGGAGGAATGCTGAGATGTAGTGTCCATGTGCTTCATTACTGGGATACCCGTGTCGGAAGATTATGATGCTATTTGCGTCGTCGTAGACAAGTTGTCAAAGAGACCGATTTATGCACCGACGTATACGACCACCGATTCGAAAGACACCGCAGATTTATTTTCCGACGCTGTAGTCCGACATCATGAATTGCCGAAGCCTATTATTAGCGATCGGGATGCAAAGTCCACGGCGAAGCTTTGGAAATCGCTGATGAATACAATTGGTGTCAAGCTAAGCACGACGACCGCTCATTTAGCACAAGCAGATGGGCAAACAGAGCGCCAAAACTTGGTGTTGGAAGACGCTTTACGCTGCCTAGTATCGTAAAGTGGCGAAAATTATGCAAAGCTATTAGGTACGGTAGAGTCGGCGCACGCTACGTCGGTGAATGCGTCTACTAAGCTCACCCCGTTCGAAATCGATACCAAGAGAAAGGTATCCAATCTGATTGTGCATTTATAAAGAGACCATGCGGATCTGAGTTTACATTCACTTTCAAAATTTGCCTCCAAGTTTCCCAAAGATCGTCAAAAGCTAGTACTTAAGGCAAGCGAAAACCTGGAACAAGCTCAGGAAAGGCAAAAATAGCACTACGACTCTAAAAGAAGATGTATTAATTTAATGTAGGTGACTTAGTTCTGTTGGATGCCAAGAGACTACAGTTTAAAACAGTGAATGCTCACATCGATCTAAAGAAAGCAAAGCTCGCGAAAAAGTGGGACAGTTTGAAATATCCAGGATGATCAATCCAAACGTAGCCAAGTTAAAGCTACCGCGAAGTATGAAGAGACTGCACTCATCGTTCAACATTGACCTAATCTCCCCATACAAGTCAAATGCCTCCGAGTTCGCTGGACGACCGATTACGAAAGCAGTTCCAGTTATTCTAGAGCCAGACACCGGAGAGAAACTATACATCGTGGAAAAGATGTTTAATCGTTGTCAGCGCAGCCGACAAATAGACTGGCTAGTCAAATGGCACGGCCTCCCGGAGTGTGACAGTACTTGAGAGAGCGAAAGATCCATCCGCCACGTTTCGCATTGACAGAACTAGTCCAATATTTGCGAGACGGCCAACGCGAAGTCAAGTCCGAAGAGATCTCAGGCCCCCGGGTACGTGCGTCCGAGTAAGGTAGAAAATACACCGCAATGAGTATATAGGTTAGGTCTGACGTCACAGTCTGGCGTCATTAGATGACGTCACTAAAGAAGCTTCTACAAGGACGCTAAAGGATAGACCTTGATGTAGCACAGGTGAGCGAACTAAGGACCTAGATAATTCAGTTTTCAACTTCTTGAAAATACATATAAATCACCACATCTATCGTCAAAAAGCATACACTTTCCTGTTTCTTGTCACACCAGCTGACCTCCACACCATTGTGAAGTATAATACGATCCGTCAGGGACTTCCTGACACTTTATTGCGGCAAAATTCGCGTCGATGTAATTTCAATTATAATCGACATCCATTTATTTTTGCTTGGTGTCATGTTAATTTCATCGACCTCGTGCCTTTCAGGTAGCGCGCCACACGCTTGGCAAGCTTTAAATCGTTAAACAGAGGTTGATGCGTTAGACGTGTTGCTTTGTGGACTGCAAACACAATGTTGTGCCCCGTGCATCGAGCAACCTAAAGCAGCGACTCAAACAGTGACTCAAGCTCCTTGGCTATTGAAAGTTAACTATTGCCCTTGACCTCGAGCAATACCGTATCACTTAAAGGCACCTCAATGCAGTCAGATCCGATAGGTGCAAGTGTTAAAGTGCATTCCGAGAATCCGTGACCACGTGACAAGTCATTTGTAGCCTCCTCCTTTACAGCAGATAGCCAACATCTTCGTTATGCACCACTCGCATCCCGAGAAACTTGTTCACTTGGCCGAGATTTTTAACCGTCAAACTTGATAGTCCTTCGAAGAAACGGTCAACTGCAGTAATAAAATAGCCTGTTACATGAAATTACCATTAAGAGAAATGGTAGTATAGAATATTTTTTATTTTGATTTGTTAAACATACCACTGAATACGGTTATATTGTCGAGATGACTCGAGAGTCTACTTGTAACTGGGCACTGGTGACAACGTACTGGCTGACCAGTATGGAACTCACTTCCACTGATAACAGTGATAGTCAGTGCCCTGCTAAGTGTTGCACCGACACAGAGGAAGGAAAAGAGACTAAGTTCACACTCTAGTCTCTGGTAAATGTAAAACTGTTATTTAATACAATTAAGTCCTATCAATTTTGTGTCTCTGTTAATCCTGACTTTATTAAATTAATCTAAATGAACGTATGATGACGTCGACTCACCACCCATTGCGCGCGTCTAGCAGCAATTGGTGGGTTGATACCATCACGATATCAACCAATGAGAAGGCCCTTCGGTCATCTCAACAATATCACTCATGACTTGTGATATTGTTAAGAGAATATTCAACGTAATATTCTTTAATGTCATTTTCTTCGTAATGACAATAATATGTAATGGGCTACCCCGTTACATCCATGAGCGATGCTTTATTGTCCTTTGCGCTTGTCGGCATGAGATTGAGGATATTTGAGGCATACCCAACCGCATCTCATCACAACGACAGATTCAGTCCACATGCTAATATCATCGAGTGAGTCAAATTAAACACCGTCCGTTTCATTATCTCAACTTTTCTATTTGATGCTTGTTTTCTAGGTTCAACGACTTGTCTTGAAAAAAACTGTGGACTTGCAAGACAGGTATACATTCACGTACTCTCTGCCGCCTTCAGTCCTTAGGACATGTACTCGACAGTTGAGCTGACGCTTGAAAAAGACCACATAATGCTCGAGCTTCTTTGCCTCCTGATCCTTAGTTCTAGCGAGAAATACGTGACATTGATAAGACTTGTGATCGACAAAACTAATCAGGTACCGATTCCCAAGTCGACCTCTTTGATGTGCTCGGACCCTTAAAGTCCGAACATATAAATCCGCCAATACGGTCGATTGGCGAGCGGTCACCCGTGTTCTTATGTGACTGCACATAATTGGTATGGTTTCCCTCAGCTCATGACTTACACGTAGGCATCGAACGATCCGTTATCTTGATGCCCAACGCTGAGTCTCTTTTCATCCTCCCAACCGCGTCATAACTTGGATGAACCAGACAATGATAGAAGTTGTGTAGTGACCCACTCTGCATGTCCTTGAAAGACCCGTATGACGCCTCGTGAGTGATTATCGCCTTCAGTACTTCACTTGGATAACTTGTACTGCGTTTTAAGTCCATGTTTTTGCGGAGAAAACATTATTATCCATCGATATATCGAATACGACCTCACCATCGCTATGCCTGGATAGTGCGCGCTTTGTATCGTCATACACAAGTCCTTGCGCTCGAGCTTGCCATTTGAAATAATATTTTGCGAGAGTTTAGGCGCGCGGTAATCTTCGGTAAGTATGATATCCCACTATTGGTCTCGGAAAATCGTAAAAAAACATAGGTGTTCGACTAAAGAAACTGTGTTGCGGTTAGGCTATCCATTAGCCTTATACTATATATACCAAAAAAGGTAACAAAAATACCACTTCTATTGGACATCAATAAAAACGTTTCTAAGATTATTAGAACATTTTGTGTTAAACGAACTGCAGTCTTCAGTTACGAGACGACTGCCCCTGCAACATCGCAGGTGGGAGCCAATGGCGTGATGGCAAAATCTTCAGCGAAGGAGACTGACCTGGTGGAACCTGCAGCGGTTGGAAAAGCAGCGGCACCGGACGAGACAGTGTCTGCAGAGGCGGGATCGGCTTCTTCGTCGCGTTACAGAGCAAAATATAAGATGGCGGCGGTATGCGCATGTGCGCTAGTTGCGATATCGGTACATTTAAACAGATTAGACAGGATTTACGCGTCTTTGGCTTAGACAGGATCAATCATCGCACGTGAGGAACACTGTAGCCGGTTGTGGACAATTCCAAAGCAACGGTTTCGGGTGTTGCAAGCGAGCTGCCTCTCCACTTGCTCGAAACCCGACGGATGGCGAGTCGTGGATCTCTAATGCTACCGCTTTCGAAAATATGTTTATGGATGCGGAAGGGAGGAGGATACCAAAAATCGTGGGGTCGAGAGTGTTGACGTTTCTGTCGATATCCAATCGCCATTATTCAACAAAGTTACTTACTTTAATTAGTTGTCTTATCTCTTTTTGGCAGCAGATTTCGTGTGCAGTTGGGATCCCCAGGACGCTTAAGTAATAGTATGCACAAGGCTTGAATTTCGCACGACCGAGGGTGAGCAGATTCTGTTTGTTAGGAGCACCAGCGCATATCGCGATATCTTGTGATGGAGCTTCGTAACTAGCTCAATGGATAGGTACGTGAGTATCTCGCATCTTTCCCTTGCTATAGTTTCGCTGATTAGCTTGTGATTGGATTCAACACCCCTCGAAATTCTCTCGTAGACGTCGAGAAGATTTCCGCTTGCGCTGTCAAGCCAACTTTTTATGTTTGCGTGATGCGCACCCTTAACTCGTGAGGTGACTGTGTGTTCAAAATCTTGGAATCGGTCGATGCTGAATAAAGCTTAATGGTGTGGAAGAGGGAACTTGTTCTTATCGAGGTATGCAATTATTCTGTCGTCCTGTGTGAAACAAAAAAAATATCAAATACATATTAGTACTAAACTTCAACTACCGGTCAAACATATTAAAACTTCGTGCGATAAAGAATTTACTGTAGTGGTTGGGAGCTGCTGCCAAATCTGCATAAACAAAACTTCTGTAGGCGCATGGAAAATAGCATTCCAGTGGTCCATAAAGCTATATAACCATCTTTACCGACATTCGAATAATTCTTTGACAACGGGTAATAATATTGCTCGCAATATGGAACCGACAGATGATGAAAAGTGCGCCTGGCCATGTCTCAGTAATGGCCTTAATGAGGCTTAAGTCGCAATCGACGAAGATAATAATCGGAGCCTGAGGAAGAATCATGTCGATCTCATTAATCATCCATACGCACCCGACGAATGCTTATCCATCCATGAATCCAACTGCAGCAGTAAAAGTCTGGTTGTACACGTAAATCCGACCACGTGCAGGTGCGGGGGGCCGCAAGCATTCTTCTTGTAAGTGCAATCAATGACAACAACCTTGTTATATCGGCAAATGAATTCCACTGAATGTTGTGGTTGCCAAAAGAGACGCTGGACGTGATTGTCTTCGTTCCCCGCGACGGTAGCATGAACCTCTCGGTTTTCCAGTTGCTTTATAAACGCCTATGTGTGATCCTTACCGCTCAGGACTTTCAAGATTGCCTTTTGTACGATATTCTGTACATCACTTGCCTTGATCAGGACATTTATCTACTTGATATGGTTGACTATAACCTAGCGAAGAAAATAAATAAGCAAAATAAAAAATATAATAATTGTTTTATACGAGTAGTATATGCACACTTCCGAAGAAAATGAATAGCATTATATAATTAAAATAGTTGCTTCAATAGTATTATATGCACATTACTTACCCGTGTAGTAGCTCCATCTTTATGCATCTGTGCATCGTTGGCGTCGACATATTCCTCTTCTATAGTTGCACGACGAGCCGCAGGAAGTGCCGATAGCATGATTGTATATACATCAAATATGGCCATTTTGGCATTCATTCACAGAAAGCGTCGACCAGGCGGTTTCTTCCGAAGCTTGTTTGTCGTTTTGGATCGCAAGCTCATACAATCATCTGAACTTTTTGGTAGAACGATCTTGCAATGCCATAGGCCGATCGTGTGATCGCTTGTAGTGTTTTCCCTATAAAAAGCACAAAAAGCGCTTGGTGCCAACTCGATTGCTGCGGTAGATGCTGACGACAAAGAATTGGCGTACAGAGTACTTTGACGGTCGCTGAAGCTTCCTTCTGGCTGACGAAGGGGCCGGTAGGTAATGTTGTTAGAATATGGTTGATATGTGGTGTGCACGACATTGAATAGTTGCGGAGATAGGCGACTGTTCGTGGCTATGGCGTCACTGTGAAGACCGCGATGTCGTTGAAGTGGTTTATGGTAAAGTTTTGTGTGTGAATAGGAAGACATAGGAAAACAAATAAAAAATCAGTAACAGTTTAACATTTGCATTCAATCACAGAGCTAGGCATTCTTATAATTGTCGCTTCACATCTCCATCATCACGAAGGCCTCTTTGGCTTCGGCAAAAACAATATCATGTACACAAGCAGAGGATGCTGCGTCAGTGGAAATAGAAGAGAATCTCATCTCAATGATTGAAATAATGAAAGGTTGATAAAGACTGAAATCTATGGTCAGGCGGCTTACGAAAATGCGTTTTTATATTATTAAGACGAACAGGTAGAAGGTATAAGTGTAGTTTTTAATAGAAAATGATTCGTTTTTAATCCCCCACCTTATTTATAACTAGCCTCCACTCTCTCAAAATAAAGCCTCTGGTTGGTCAGAAGGTTAATTAAACATAATTTATCAAACACTTTTATAACAACCAAGCTGGGTATAGCCGACTTGATACAATTTTTTAGTGCTGCTATTGAAGTCTCTCATATATGTATTTACATTCTTTACACGTCCAATGGTTGCTAATCTGGACTATTGACGCCCTCCTTAGCATTACGTCGGCAAGGTAATGTCCCCTCGGCATCATCTATTGGAGTCTATAGAAAGAATTTCAACGATGGCTTTGCGCAAACGATATCTAGTGCGAGCAGAAAGAAGACCACCGACGCCATAATGAGTCAAATATGTGGTCGTTTATGATTGATCAATCCTAAAATACACACGCGACGCTAGATAGCCGTGTTACACAAAGCCTATCAGCAGCAGCATAGAATACCAACCTGATTGTACTTTCTCAAGAGGAAGAGTAGCGAGTAGAACCATGTTGAAACACCACCATAAACGCTGATGGCAAATAGGACGGCTAGGGCCAGCTTCAACTCAATTATACCGGTGACGTACACTGCAGTATCCTTGACTACACAGATCATTTAGCTCAAAAATCGGTGGTATGTATTTCACACATCATTGCAAGTACCTGATGCATTACGCCAGTATAAGACGCAAGCTACGCCAAATTGATCCCAGACACTGTAAGTCGCATCGGGACATTTTAGAAAACCACTCCGTGTGGTCTTCGCTCTGCTTAATTATGAGAAGCTTCGACACCCGAGTCAAGCGACAGCTTTGTGGTGAAGTCGATCTCACAAAATTGCTTTAGTGAGGGTCGATCTTCCACTTGCCCAGACTTGCCGACACACGGAGGGAGTACTCCTATCCTTGCCTTGTTGTATATCCTTGTGCTCGACTTGTGTACTCGTCGGTTGGGCTGGTTTGAGCTCTTCGTAATGGCCTTGGGAGATGTCGATCTCGCTGAGGGTTTGGGGTTGAGAGTTCGCTATCGGTGCGGAAATATTCACGGAAATCTTCACACCGGAAGCGAACTCTTCACGGAAATCTTCACACCGATAGCGAACTCTCAACCCCAAACCCTCAGCGAGATCGACATCTCCCAAGGCCATTACGAAGAGCTCAAACCAGCCCAACCGACGGGTACACAAGTCGAGCACAAGGATATACAACAAGGCACGGATAGTAGTACCCCCTCCGTGTGTCGGCATGTCTGGGCAAGTGGAAGATCGACCCTCACTTAAGCAATTATGTGAGATCGACTTCACCCCAGCTTCATATCCGCCTTTTTGAACATTAACTCAATCATGGTGACCATGATCGCTCCAGGCACCCTGCAACCATCGCCACCACATTATTTACCAGCAGTCAGTTCTCGTACCTAATTTATCCTTACGCAAATCCACGTACTTCGACATTACTGGTAGTAAAAACTTAACAGTAAAATTGGCACCTGCCAAAAAGTTGCCAAATTCATAAAACGCGACACCAGCGCAGGTCCGCACAATGTCAGCAACAACAGTAATCGGAAAATTTCATCAATTGCCATAAACACATCAAAATATGGTTTGTTCTATTAGTCACTCAGTCATCAGCCACATCTATAAAGCACACACACACACTCTCTCTCTCTCGTATCGCTTCATCTATGGTTCCACCCACTGCAATAGCCATTCTTCCATATACTTCTATTGTATACCCAATTTGAGTACCATCGCTGGCGTGGGTCTAACAATGGGTTAAATCCAAAGCACACAAGCAAAAGCCCGCAACCAGCGGCACATTCGACGTGGCCTCGGACAGCCTCAAATTACCTCCAGCGTCCATCGCCACACACCCCCCCCAGTTCTGTAGCCACGTCTTCCTCTCCTCATCTATCATGATCGTTGCCTCCATAGGCTATGGGTCCCACTGCGATGTCCATGGAAGGCTTCAGACCGACGTCTAATGATTGGTGGACGATCTCTGGAGATGGCGAGAAGGACGACAGAGAAAAGAGAAGAAACAGGAGCAATACCGATGAATGCGCCGTGACACAGTCAATGTTACGGCATGCTCGTGTAGCGATTGGTAAGGGCAGCGCTTTGAGCAGGCTATCAACAAATCGGGACTGCAGTCCGTTTAAAAAGCGCAGTGTCCTACGTATCTTCGAAACGTTTCGATTGAAGTTCAATAGAAAGTGGTATTTTTTGACCTTTTTGTATATATTAAATAACGCTGATGATTTGCTTAACTTAACACAGTTTTTTAGGCGAACAACTATGTTTTTGCGATTTCCCGTTGACCTCCTGCTACCACAGTAAGTACCACGCTACCAACACGTAACAGCTTGAATGACTCACCATCCGGTAGATGGCACTCATATTCGCAAATTTTTGCGTCTTGCAACAGCGACGAGTCATAAACGAGGTGATGACTGGATCCACTGTCCAGAATCCATCTGGCGTCATCGCGATCAGTATTTTTTTCAACCGCCAGCGTCTGTTCCAGCTTGGCAGGACGCGAGTTCTTCTCACTAGTGCCTTCGGCCATTGTGAGCACAACATATCCATCACCGTTATCTCGCCGCCTTTATTTTACTACCCGTCTTGTTGCTTCGACAATCAGCCTTGACATGTCCTGACTTCCCGCATCCATAGCAGGTGCGCGTCTCAATTCGAAAAGTTGACTTTCCACACGAGCAATTAATTTTTTTCTGAAAGCACGCCCTGATCGAGATTTCATGTCATTTGCCTGTGCAAAATGCGCTAGATTTCTATCATGCGCGTGGTAGTCAAGGCAATGAGTTTGGTACTTTTCTATCATTGTTGTCGGAAGTTCCGGCGATGAATAGTGTACGATATTATCGAGCATCTGTTGCTCGTCTCCTCCAGATGCATTGCTAAGAGCGAAGAGGTAGGGTTAATTTTCCGGCCACGAACGCTTGGTGTCTTTCTTTGAAGCTGACAATTTAATCGGTTGCCGACTTGCTTGTTAAAGTACTGCTCTATTGTGACCGTAAATTACTGTCATAGTACATCATTCTCCACATTTACTGTTTATGGAAATCTGCTCGACTCTCGGGACATGCTCACTTGTCGCCAGAAAGTCTTGCTTCAATAAAAATCCAAATCCCAGTCCTAAGTACACTACAGTCCCGTCGATCTTGAGCCAATCAAGTTTTTCTGCCCGCGCTTGGAGTCCGGTACTGAGCCGTCGCAGGAGCTTGAACAGGAATTTGATATTGCGGTTATGGACCTAGCTGATACGGCGGCAGTTCAGCAGGCGGTTGAGGAAGCGGCTGTACGCTCTGCGGCGCATGTTGCTAAACTCTTGGCCTGTGCCCAACTCCCTTATCCGCCGCATGCCGCGGTGATTTATGACTTGGCAAATCCAACCTTTCGAGAGCATCTCGATGTAGCCTGCCCGCAATGTCAGCGCCGAGCATGGAGACGAACGCTTTGGACACAAGAGGTAGGATAATAAGACAGTAGAAGTAATATAGTTTAGCAAACTATGTTTTGTTGCCTTGTGCGCTAACAACCAGTACTGGTAAACGTAACCTATGCAAATCAGAGAGTGGGTGATCAGCGCCAATATTGTAACGGTCTATCCAAATCCAAAAGATCGATGATGGATTCGCAGCAGTCTTTTAAAATGAACAGAACATACCACTGTCAACAGCGTCTCGCTCACTCTCGTCTTAAGTAAGCCTCGCCTGAGACAGTTCCATCTGCTGCATGCGCTCGTCCATGCCGCTCAGCATCATGAGAACTCTTTCTAGCGCGTCAGTATGCGCGCTCCTTTCCTGAGCCTGCGGAGGGACGATCACAGCAGTCTTTTAAGTAGCCCTTTCGTGACTGATTGTCGGTGGTTACTATGCCGCGTTAAGGTCTTCTGGCTTCTCTGATCTTGGGCATGTAACCTTTTTGCTATCAATTGTGCTATTGTCAGAGAGGAAGTCTGCAGCACTGAAGTAAAAGAATTATCGTATCATCTGCTGCCCTTGTGTAATCTGTCTTGCCTCTCTACCGCTTATGTTCATCCAATCTGTTTCCCTCAGCCGAAGCTAACCGAAGCTAATCACACGACGGGCCCTATGTCGCTAGACGCCACTCCAACGACCCCAGCACGCCTCTTTATGCATTTAAGTACCCAGAATAAACTAACAAACCGACTCAGAAATACTGCAATTTGAAATATAAATGACATTGGGGCACCTACCTACACAGTGTCAGTTTCGGTAGCTTGTTATGTGTCAGTACAAGCGGAGGTTGTCTTTTTCACGCAACGCTTGGTTTATAGGGAAAGTGAGATACATCTAGTATAGTAATATTTTTTGTACAAGTTACAAAAATTGATTATCTTTTCGTTTAGCCTGCTGAGTAAATCAGCTTAAACCTGTCGAACTACGGACATGAATGTGCAAATATCGCTCGCCTTAAATTATGCGCATCCGTCAATGACAGATAATTTTGTTGTCCGGTATAAGGAAGTACCATGCTACAGTGAACATTCAATGGTCAACGAATAAGGATCAATATTTATTGCAGGAGGTATCATCCGTCTACTATAATCCGCGGCGATTCGCCTACACTTGCATTTAAATGAACGTCAATGCCATGCAAATAGTTCCCTTTGTAAAATGTTTGTCATTGCCATAAGCTCTTGGCCAACGCATGTTGCTCAAAGTAGAGAATCAGTTTCGTAATGAGCTGGTACGAAGACTTACTCGGATTTAAGCTAGTCGATACTTGTATGGTCCCTGCGTTCCCACTTGAAAAGCAAGCACATGTATTTTGGCCGTTGCATGCCGGAAATTGATCACCATAAGTATGCACTGTCGTCGTTAGCGTCGCAAAATGAAGACGTAAAGTTGTCATTAGAGCTAAGTTTCTCTTCCTAAGAGATTGCCAACACAAGATCTCTAAATTTGTATCTCCAAGCTCGAAATTTCAAGATAAGATAGATGAGTTTGTATTGCCAAATCAGGTCATCAAGACTGCATCGCTAAGTCAGAATCGCCAAGCTTTGATCGCCGAGTTAGCATCTCTCAAAAAAGAAGGTGTTGATATTGTAACAGTTTGAATCGTTAGATTAGGCTAGCTGGGTTCAAATCTTTGAGCTCAGCCATCTGTTACACTTCAAATACTCAAAGAGAAGTGAGAGGAGCACGAAGAGCCACTCGAGTGTCTTCCACGAAGTTGAAGTAGAATCTTGTAAGGCTCTTGTGTGCAAAATGTATGTCTACCAAGAGTTTGTGGGCCCAATACCCCGCTTTAGCCTTCTCGCCAAGCACTGACCAATGAGAGGAATACATCGCCGGTGATGGCGCGTCGTGTGCAAGTAGTGCCAAAGTTATCGTCTGAAGATTGACGAAGTCAAAGAGTGGAAGCGCAATGGTGATGACGCTAAATTAATAAGTTGTGCGAGTGCAACGGAAGACATGAGAGTTTGATAAAATAAGAATGTGTTGGAGATATTCGACGATAGAAGAGGCCCAGACGTGTGTTATGCAAGCTATTACGTGCCACATGAACATGCCTTCTTGCACAAGCGAGAAAGCGTTTCGACTGTCTTCTCGCATGTCGTTAGTGTTTAGCGGGCACTCTACAGCGATCCCGCTTGGAACAGCTAGGCGGGCGCAGAAAGGCGACCCTGCACTAGTGTGTAGGACTTGCTGTGAAGTGTCGCGTGGACTCGGTTAACCGAGATCCATTTCGCCGGTTGGTTAGGATTCAAATATAAGACCATTCTAGATGTAGGCGCCTAAATGACGTGCTGCAAAGACGGCATCCGATGACGTCAAACAGTAACGTCATCTGTGTGTTCGACACACACTCTTGTTATATATTCGATGTTGTTGTGCATCAACCAATTATAAGTCTAAGTGTGTATCGAATTTAGGACCTATCTCAAAAAAAATTGTATCGTTACAAGAACAGTCTTGTGTGACAGTTTTGACCCCATTGCAAAAAGCTTTGTTTAATAAGACTGGATGTCGAAAACGGTACGAGAAGTTTTCACGCAATTCGAACATGAAGACGCGCAACTGCACCGAATACAAGAATAAGCCACCTATAACCGCAATGTTGGCTAGCCAAGGACCTCAGGGATCATTCGAGCTACGACAACAGAAGAGCCGATAAGAGCTCTCTCGAAGAGTAAAATCAGTGTCTAAGTAGTCCAGGGTAAAATTATTGGAGAGGATCGTCGAAGAAGCCGACCGATTGTTCGTCGAACTAGGGTGTCGGAAATAGAGCTGTCATAGCGGGCACTCCTCTCCTAGTCGAGGCCCTAGCTGCCAGGTGTGGTAGTAAGGTGTTGTAGGTGTGTGTCCAAACTAAGTTCTAGAAGATTCTTACTGAGTGATAGGGTATAATAGGGTTCATCCCACTTGTAGCTTGATGAAGTCACTGGCGAATCAATGAGGGAGGGAAGGGGGACAAAACGCATCCGGACGCGTTCCGATACAGAATTGATTCACTATACCTCTTTGTTTTCAGCATCTCCATACCATCGGACACAAGGATGCTTCCTCGTCGCCGTATGGCAACGGTATCTGTCATCTCTTTGTCGATAGCTGCTACTCGACGACTGCGAGCAGTGACAGACCCGAAAATGGCACTCCCCACTCGTTCGCTTTTTTCTTCTATAAATTCACGCGTCAGTTACGCTAGAACTCGTGAAGACACACGACAACAAATATACGATCGACCGCAACCGACGACTCAATGCGGATAGGGTGGAGTATTTGTTGTCGGTTTGAGCCAAATATTGGAGAAAAACGGACGTACGACTCTGGGTTGATGGTCATGATAACCTTCGAGACATTTCCAAACGTTTGAACGCCAACAGAAGACTACTTGAAGTATACCTGCGATCAGCATGATTTGCAGTGGTTCAATTGCGTCGACGCGCACTAAAATGTGGGGTTGGATGCGCCAATATACGAACCAACAAAGCGCCCAGACCATAATGGACACGCGCAATGGGGTTAAGCATATAGTTCAAGCTCGTGCTTGTATATCGATACAGCTATCAAAGATATATGTAAATCACATTTTTGCATTTACCCGTACTTTGCTCAGTCCTTATTTTACATTCAACTAATGTAAATTTATATTCTCTAATTTCCTCTACAGGTGCCCGTCAACCATCGACGGCAGCTTCCTACGCTGTTGTCAGTATCAATTAGTTCATCCTGTTTGCAGTTCATACGCGTGTGTCCTGTCATGAACCAGGCTCTCAGCGCGATATCTAGTACGCTTTTAATGCGTCCGTTTCGATGATGCTATCGATGCGACAGTGCTGGAGCTGATCTGATCGTTTTGTTGTGTATAAGGGAGGCCAATTTTGAACTCTTTGTGTTTCAATGTCCTCTACCGATCCATCGGATGTGTATGCCTGGATCGACATTCCAGAAAGTACAACTGCCGTTAGCGCAGTCGTAGATATTCTTGACAGTGATGTGAATGATTCCCGAGATGCGTAACACGTACACGTGCAGCAGAATGTAATCATGAGTATCAGCTACTACAGCCGGGACTCCGACAAAAGGCGGTAATTTCGATGGATCTGTAAGGGATTATGTTTTATCTTTTCAATACAATGTTATTGAAACGCTGGCCGGTTACGTAGTTTGTTCCCATCGATCACTTTAGTTCCATGCTTCTCAGAATTCGTGTTCACGACCTGAGTATCCTCAATCTCAAGCAGACACGTCGTGAGGTTTAGCCCCAAGCAGATCCAGTGGCGACAACACAATGCAATCTATATCTTCGATTGCATTGCGTTTTCGCGAGAGCGCCCGTCACCAAGGGCCGAGATAACATTGTCGTACGACTATCCAAAGCTTTTAGTAGTTGATATATGCGCACCTCCATGCCACTTTTACGAGCTCGGAACCATAAACCTGCAAATCAAACGTTGAGATGGTTCGCGGCAGTACTTTATCACAGACTTGTCACTGAAGTGACCGCGATCTCGGTCGTCGTCGACGTAACCCAGATACTCCCTGGTAAATTTACAAGAGGTTTCCGATGTAGGTTTGTATTGCCTACCGTTTTAGTTTCAAGATTCAACGGGAATCGAGGGGTGCACGATAAGCGAATGCAAGCATTGACTCCGCACATGTGTCAACCATTATTTGTTCGTATTTATCGATACCAGGTTCGAAAAGCCACATTCACCGCAGGTGTGACACGAAAGAATTCAATCTTTGACGTTTCAAAGATACTCGATATTCTGTACCCGGCATTTTACTTATGCGTGGGACCACCTCATTTGCAGATTGATGCACTGATGCGACAGTCTGCTTTTGGACCACAAGAACAGGTTGCGTCACTGTCTACTGCGAAATGCAGCGTTGCAGCAGCTCTAACGACTTCAAGGCCATGTTCAAGCAGACGAACCCGAACGAGAATAGTTTATAGATGCTGAAGCTAACGCAGCGGAGTGCCACTTGCGTGTAGTGAAGAAACTAGAAGCATGCAGTATCTCAACGGGGCTACGTGCAGTCGGAGCACATTAATTGACTGGGGGAATCGACCAGGTCGACCTTCATGTCTATTCGTAGTGATTCAAACAGCTGATCGTGCATGTAACGGGGCACACCCTTGCGTGAACTTAACGCAAGGGCTTGGGTGCCCCGACAGACGTACACGAGGCAAACGAGGAAGCGTAGATAAGGTAAAAGCAGAACTGTTATATTAATATAATTAAGTCTTTTAACTACTGTCTCTGTGTTTGACTTAACTTAACTATGCTAATACAACTGAGTGTATGGTGACGTCTCGTCACCACTCATTGCGCGCGTCTTGCGGCGATTG